>AWVX01014298.1:0-27663 GCA_000500245.1 Cronartium ribicola 11-2
AGTTCATCATCATCATCATCATAAATAAATAAATAAACCATAATCATTCAACAACAAAATTATATACAAAAAAAAATAAAAAATAAAAAAAAGTTGGTTGGTGACTTTTCATTTATTTATTTATTATCAACACCTTTTATTGATTGAAAAAAGGCTTCTTCTATATTTCACTCATCACTCATCACCACCACCACCACCAAATGTAAAAACATTCAACAACTTATTATTCAATGTACAGACTACCAAAAAAAAGAAAAAAAGAAACATATATTACTATAGCTAAACTTGGTTGTCACACTCTTACTGAGATCAAAAAACTGGTACAATTATTGAAAAAGTTCTCAAACCCTTACAAAAACTGATGAAAAACTCATATACCCACATCATTTCTTCAAAAGTGTCAAATTCTCTTTGAGCCGTAATGTTTTATAATCTTAGGCTCTAGACACCTATGAAACAATTGGAACACGCACTACAAGAATATATATATAATACACGTAAAAAACCATTATTTGCTAAAGGATGAATCCTAGCTTTTGAAGCTGATCCACCACTGGCCCAAAAAAATGCGTAGATCAGTAGGTTCTCAGAAAAAAACAAATTATCCTTAGTTATATAATTTGATCATATTTTTTTTTTTTTCCATGTTTTCATTTTTTCTTTTGTGATAAATCCAAAAAAAAAGATGTGTACTGTACGTTGAGAATATGTACAAAGAATGAGGGAGCATATTACAGCAGAAGAAGAAAAAAAAAAAACAGATGCGAGTGTTTTAAGAAGAAGAAAAGACGAGAGCATGTGTACAACGTAGAACTCTGCCTGTAATGAGCTCTTAATAAGTCAAACCACAAACTTCAGCGTTTAGGTCAATAGGACTAAATAGAATCTGATACTTCTGTTACTGATCCGACTAGATCCTCTTGTAAAGCTTTGCCTTTGCCTTTCTGATCATCCTGATCGGCTTCATCATGCAGATGGTGATGGTGATGGTGATGGTGATGGTGGTGGAAATGCGTACGGGGTTGGGGACGAGGGGCAAAGGACCAGATCCTGTATCATCATCCGCATGAGCACGACAAACATCTCAATCAAAAAAAACATTCAACGATGGATGCTTACCGCACTTCGCCGTCATCCCCTCCGCTGACAATCTTGTCGTCCCTTAGACTGATAGCCATCACAGCCGCCCGATGCCCAACAATCGTGTGCACGCACTTGCCCGTGACTCGGTCCCAGATCTTCAATGAACGGTCATGCGATCCACTACCGAGACCGAAAAAAAGACCTGAGCGCGACCCCAAAGAGTAGGCGAAGAAAAAAATGAAGAAAAAACTGACCTAACGACCCTGAGTTTGTCGGCGTCAACGTTCCAAACGCCTTCGATGTGCCCGAACATAGTACGTGCGCATACACCTCGCTCAATGTCCCAAACTTTTAAGCAATTGTCGAGGCTTCCAGATACTAGGAAGGGTCTTGAAGCACCAGGGAAAAGCGCCGAGGGCTCCGGATGGTCCTCTATTAGGGTGATGGCGCGGATAGACTGAACCTGAGCCATGTGGCCATCGAGCACTCGGACAGTTTCGCGAGTGGCAAGGTCCCAGACGCGAATATGGCCGTCGTCTGAGCCTGAGAAGAGGAGCTTGGTTTGGCCCGAGGACCAAACCTCGACTGAGTTGACCCACTCTCGGTGCCCACGTAGGACGTAGCCAGCGCCGGTTTTAAAGTTCCAAATACGTATCGTCGCATCTGCACTTCCGCTCTACATACCAACAAGCTATCAGTAAGAGATTTGAGTGGGTGAGAGAGGATGGAAAGCGAAGAACGTACGGCGAGAATCTCTTGATCAAAGCGGAGACAGATAACACCATCAGTGTGACCTTCGATCGTCCTTATACACTCGCCTGTACGCCAGTTCCAGAGCTTGAGCAAGCCATCCATCGCGCCAGTGATGAGCTTAGCAGAGTCGAACTGGAGGCAGCGGATGCCACGGGTGTGACCCTTTAGCACGCGCACCGTCTCACCCTTGTCAGCGTTCCAAACCCTAATGGTCCGATCCCATGATCCAGTCATAAGGACGGGGTAGGCGGGTGAGGCGAGCTGATCGTCGAGCTGAAGACAGGTGATCGAATCTGTGTGACCAGTAAGGACGGTCTCGTGGTAGAGGCCCTTGCGCCAGTTGCGCTCGAGCGCGAGTCGTTCTGTGTAAACTATCTTCCATGGCTTTGTTGTCGTTCGCAGTTCGGGTGCAGGTGAAGGCTCAGGTTGAAGTTGAGGATCGGGAAGATGGCAGGCAGCAACAGCGACGGATGATGATGATGAGGAGGAGGAGGAGGAGGAGGAGGAGAAGGAAGCGATCAAAGCTTCGGAAGGGTCTTGTTGGCAGGCTCGTTTGCGATCGGTCTCGAGTTCAGGCTCGCCTGAGGCGGCGCGCTTGCGCTTCTCCATGAGCGGCAATCCCCAGCCACACTTTTGGCACTTGCGTTCGATGTGTTGCTCGCACATTGTCCGCCACAGCAAGTCGTCGTCGGCAAGCTTCCGCCATCGCTTGCTCACCTGGGCCGCTTTCCCGAGACTGAAAGCATCGAAATAAGACAGTATCCGAAGGCTGAGCTCCTTGGGGAGCCGGCTGAAAGGGTCGATCCGACACACCTGCCTGAGCGAGTCCGTGAGGAATGTGAGCTGTGAGGGACAGCAGATGGTGAGCAGGCCTGAAAGAATGAGTCGCCGTCGCTGACCGTTGGAGGCGCTGAAGAGGCCCCAGACGGTGTTGATAGCTTCCTGATCGGGTTCTGGGAGTGTCTCGAGCTCGTTCTGAAGCTGACGGTTCGTTCCTTCGTTAGCCATACGCTGATGGCGAGGACACAGCTTGGCGCAGTCACCGCCTCCGGGCTTTCCATTGGCCATACCTGGATGTACGAGATGGGAAGAGGAGGTTGTGGCTGAGGCTGAAGGTGAGAGTGAGACTGAGGCTGAGGTTGGGCGATGATCGGAGACGCCAAAGGCACTGACCCGATATCCTGTTGCTGGGGACGAGGGCATGTCTGGTTGGAGAGAGAGGGGGAGATGGAAAGGGTTGGGCTTGAGCACAAAGTCAGGAGAGTGGTTGAGGTGGCTGATGTGAGACATGGCTGATTGAGGTCGAGGGAAGGAAGTCGAAGGTGTGGTCTGAATTTCACAAACTTTATCTCAAACTGCCCATCACGCCATCCCATCTGACCTTTCGTCATTCCTTCGCTACACATATCCTCGTCATCCTCAACTCATGTCCCATTCACCGTTCTCACACTCTCTCAGACCTACACTGCAGTCCCTTCACATGATCCGGTGGCGGTAAAACGTGCAAGAAGTCCGGTACGACCTCATCTCTCGGAACCTTTCATCATCCATACCCTCGATGATCATCATTGAGATTGGTCTCTGGGTCCATTCCAATCGTCAAGAACCGACGCCTATTGCATGAACTGAACAAGATCTTTAACTCATGCCGTATGTGATTATGTGCTGTTTAGGCTCTGTTCTTTTGTTAAAACAAAGCCCCTTGTGCCACCATTGCCTTTTAAAAAAAAAAAAAAAAAAAAATGGAAATCCAAGAAGAAAGCTTTTGAATATACCTTTTATACACAAGCTGACCCCGAACTGGTCGCCTCTCAGATGTACATACATACTGTGACAAACACCATCAACCTTCTTACGCATACAAAGATGATCACTCATAAAACTGCATTTATTCAATCTTTCTAACCTTTCCCACCTACAAGACGCACATAGCACAAACACATTACACACATTTAATGATAAAAATATATGTATATCCAATATCATGTCTTTGATTTCTTCATTCCATTATCCATCACTCCTTCATCGTCTGCCGTCCTCTTCACAGGAGGCCCACCACCACTACCTAACCGGTTCGGGTTTGATGGAAGCGAATGCAAGCCAGAACGGTAATCAGACGAGTGAGAGCGAGCAAGGGCGGGAGAAACTGAGGCTGAGGCCTCCACGCGCCTGATCATCTGATCAATTTCCGAGTCCGTGTTGGTACGATGGTTTGGAACCGAGAGGTGGACGCGAGGTACAGGGGAGTGAAGAGGATGGTGCTGGGGGCGGCCATTGTTGAAGCGCGGCGCAGAGTGTGGTCGTGATTGAGGTTGAGATTGAGGTTGAGATTGGGCAACAGGATCGGCTACAGGCGCAGAGGTCGGCGTGTGCGTGGGCGTAGGTATGGGCATGGGCGTAGGTTGAACGACGGTAGGTTGGACGGCTGCTGGGGGCGTAGGTTGTTCCTCTTCGGGTTCAGAGAGGAACACAGATTTGAACGTCGACGGATTCGAGTCCTCGATACTCTCGCCGTCAAGCATCACAATGTCTGGCTGGTCTATGAGTACTGGTTGACCGTCGTGGTTCTCACCGTTCGTTACCAGCTGCACTGAATCTCCATCCAGATCCTTCGATTCTGCCGCGCCCGTCGTCGCGACCGTCACCGGCGTTGTGACGTTCTGACTAGACGATTGAACCTGGCGGGCCGTACTCGGACGTGCTTTAGCCTCTTCGATCAGGCTCATCAGCTTATTTACGTCGCCGGGCAAACCGATCTTCCCGAATAGTTGCAGGTGGGTGCTCTGAGCCACCCTCAAAGCTCTCCATGAGAGAGAAGACTTGCGCTGTTGATCATCACATTAGATCCAAATGGGCACCGATAAAGCAAGTCAGAACTACATACCTCCTCAATCTCTTGCACATCTGGGTCTTTAGAGACCTCGACCGTGGATTGGCCTTGTGCCAACAAGCGTTTCTTGACGATCATTAATCGTTTGTCTTGAGCCACGATCTTCGCATGTAACGCGTTGAGATCAGGGACGCTGTGAAATCAAACACATGAATATCAGCTCTCGAGGCAGAAGAGTCATCATGGTCGAGTAGCTACTGATAGAAGGATGGCACAAACCCAGCAGAAAGATCGATGCGATCAATACTCTCTCGCGTCACCTTGTTGCTCCACAGTTTACTGAGCGCGGGAGTGCCGACGGGATGGGGAAACTTCATAGGAGGCGCGGTGATACGTTTGTAACCAACCTCGGTCGCTTTGATTGACTCCTCACTCATACTGGGCCTTTCGAAACTTGGACACGAGCTAGCTTTCCACATGATCTATCGTCAAATGTTAGTATAAGCTTTTCATAGGATCAAATGCAAAACTGATTACCCAATTGTGTTCCCTGATCAAGATCTGTTGAATCGTCATCGCAAATACCTCGCCATTAGGTGGAGTAGCATAGAGCGTCTTCCACACCTCGCTATTAAGCTTCAACACCCACACATCCTACCCCGTCATCCCATCCATCAGTTTCCGAGAGAAGAAGAGGCGCAGGGTGGCAGACCGGACTCACATCTCTAGGCTGGTAGACGTATGGAACGTCATTGACCCGGTTAGACCTGGGTAAAAATGAACGCTTGTTGCGTTCCTCGAGCGAGAAGCCTCTGATGTATTGGAGGATGATCAAGAATTGGGTCAAGACTTGTCTACGAAAATAAGAATCTGCGATCTGTGGTGCATTTAGGGATGCAAATCAATACGATTTCGGAGAGAAAAAAAAATTCTAGGTTGCGGATCCACACACACAGTGTGGTACGATCACAAGGTATGTTATGGTCGACGTTACCAAAGACGGCAGACGGATGATGAAACGGACAATCAAAAACGTTATGATTGGAGCGACGGTTGAGCTTGCGGTGCAGCGCTCGCCAAGTCAGAGCCACTTGAACAGCGCAAGGAGGATCTGAGAAAAGAGTGAAAAACAAGTACTGACCTCTAGGTCCAACAAGTTACTCTTGGTGAGGAACTTTGGGAAGAAGTACTGTTCTTTTACCTCCACCAAATTCCGCTCATCAATCTTGGGCTTCTTCGAGTGCGTGCCAAGCTCTTTCTCCTTCTTAGTCATTCGACTAAACACTTCTAGCGTTTTCGACATGCCTTCTTTCAGACGCTTCAGATTCGCCGTCGAAGGCTGCACCTCAACTTCACGCGCAGGGGAAGCTCGTTGAGGGGCCGTTGAGGCTGTCGCGATTGACGCTGGCCGGGAGGGAAGATACAGGGAGTTTGATTGGGTAGAACTTGTTGGATTGGCATTAGGATCGGGTTGCCATCCCTTGAAGAGCTCGGGTGGGTTGGAGAGTAAGGATTGGAGGGCCCAGAAGCGTAGATAAAATTCGCGCTTGTCGGCAGCTATCAGAGGTATCCAGAGCAAAGGGTATAGACGGGTCACTACCGGTTGAAGATAATCGAGAGGATGTGGCGATAATAGATAACTTGCCGGCCTTGGAGGCTGCTTTTGCCTTTGCTCGTGCTTCTTGCTCTTCTGCTTTGGCGCGCAATCGAGCAGCTATCACTTCCGGTGGTTCTTCGGGGTTTTCAATCGGCTTCTCTGCCGCAATCTCCTCTACGTTAAGATTGGGTTCTTTGGAAGCGGGAACCAGCTGATCAGAGGGGGCGATGGCCTCTTGCTTGGGAGCCGGGATAGACATGTCAAGCGACATTGACTCTCCACGCGCTTCATCGGCCTTTGTGAGATCCACCATCTCGGCTGGTTTCAAGCTCTCGACGTCCAGCGCCATCGGTTCAACATCTTTGCGTTCCACTTCCTGATCAAAGTGTGTCACGTTCCCCGTATTGAATGCGCCTCTGAGGTTGACTCCACTCTTCTCGGCGATGGGGAAGACGGAGGAAAGAAAGCTCAAGATCCGTCCACAGAAGACGGTGTGAAGTGACTTTGAAAGTCTACGCAAGAGACTGTTTTGCATCCTCAAGAAGATCAATCCCTTCCCACGATCCGGAAGCATTCCCTGAGTTGTAGGTTCGATCGAGGATCAAAAAGAACGTTGAATTGTGAGTAAATTTGAAAGAGTGTGATCGACCGTGTAGTTAGAAGAGATACTGACGACGGTCAAGCGGTCCACGCGAGTTTCGAGGTAGGAGAATATTCGTTCGGCTTCCTCGACCGTGGCGGTTTCGAGGATGTCTTCGATACAGCTCAAGGTGAGCTCGGCCGGTGCTCTGTCCTGCTCGACGAAGACCAAAGAAAGGTCAAGCGCATCGTGGAGCAACTGACGATGGACCGATTCGGGAAAGATGAGTTGGCTCGGGTAGGCGGTCTCGCTGACGACGGATATCAGGACTGATGAAACTATCGAGCGCTGAAGCTCAGCCGCTGCAGGTGGAAGGGTGGGCAGAGTTGACCAGAGAGCATCGAGAGCTGATGAGAGTTCCGAGTAGGGAATAGGTTCGAAAGTGGTAGATGGTGTAGCTTGGTTGACGCGCTGGTTGGCAATAGCGTGTAGATGAGATTCGAGTGATGACTGGAGGGATGACTGAAACTGAGAGAAGGGGGTTGATGGGAGTGAGATTGAGTTCTTCATGGATGATGATAAAAAATTGGATTCGATGAACAATGACCAAAAAGATGGAAAAAAGTGTTGAACCACTCAAACCTCGATCTCGACCCGAGCTCACTAAGGTCACTCCACTCGGACCGGGGTCAGATCCGACTATCCGATTTACGATATGTACAACTTTTTGCAAGACAAATTGACTTCGCTCTCTCTCTCTCTCTCTCTCTCTCTCTCCTATCCCTGTGTAGGGCCTATTAATTAAACTCTGCATTCAGTTGGTCCAGCTTCTGAGAAACTTCCCCCTCAGGCTATATTACATACTTTCGACCCATCATTATGAGTTTCCATCCCATCTTCAATTACCCACAGCCTTCATAACCCACCAAAGTCAGTGTCCCAGTCAAAAGCACAAGCCTGTTGAAGCCCAAGGTTGAAGTCAGAGAAAAGTTCAAGCACAGCTGGCTTTGCATGGTGCCTGAAGAACAGAGGTTCAAGAATGTGAACTAATCAACTTCACCAGACATGAAACAGTAGGTGATTGCAAGTTTGAGAATTTGCTATAGTATAAAACAGATTATAACAAAAGTCAGCCCAATTTCGTTTCAGGATGTTTTTTCATGCCCTGGATTCACAACAGATCAAGTATTCTAGAGCCAGAAAAAAAAACGAAATTATGTGTTAAAAGGACAGTGTCCACAGGTGACCCAAAGGGGGTTTTGTTGGCGCTGGACGTCGTGCGCATTTCCTGTGGACACCGTGAATACGCTATAATTCAGTTTATCTTACAACATGTTTTCAGACTTGGAAACCACTAGCCTGACCGCATCTTGTGAACTTATCAGCGGATGCATATACGAAACTGTACTCGACACGAGACCTACCTTACTTGGGGCACGGCGGAGTGCCCTCTCAAACTCGTGTGTACATATTCAAAGCTGGTCGTCAAAATTACAAATCAAATTTGGATGGTGGCACGGAAAAAAATTAAACACAATTTGTTGATCCCTCACTACACAAGAGTGATTTATAAATCTATCAAAGCTGCCAAATGAGATGGCTACTATGCAATTTATGATTGAATGGAAGGTTCTATGTATTCGGCCTGATGGTCTAGTAGTATGATTCGCCCTTCGGGTTGTCGAAGCCCCTTGGATTTCCAGGTGACTGGGCGAGGTCCCGGGTTCAATTCCCGGTCAGGCCCTCCCTTACTTTTGCGTCTTAGGAATTGAGAGTTTTTGAGTCTCTGACCATGTGAACGTTCGAGTTCTTGAAAATAAAAGAAATCCAATGAGTACTGAAGATGACTCAGGTGGCTCTGGTCTGGCGCATCCCCCGGGCTCCTGAATCAAACTTTCAATATGGTGAGGAGTCAAGAAGTAAGATTTTTTGACTATTTGGTCATATTAAACTTTGAAACCATGGTAACTAAATGAAATTTAACGGGTATAGAAGAGACTGCTGGTTTTTCCACCTTTTTCTGATCAGACCTACTTCTTGTTTCCTTTACAAAACCTCTGTATCAAATGATTTAAATGGTGAGAAGTCAAAAACTCAGAAATTTTGATCAAGTCAGACTTTGGGATCAAGATAGTGAAGATAATGTGTACAGACAAAAGTGCCACCTTCTTCCCTTGGAGTTCACTTACTCACATCATAAAGATCACAGGTATTTCTTACTTTAGAGTCATTGATGTGATACATTTGTTTTACATGAAAATGATGTAGCTGCTTTTTGGTTCACTTTGATGAGAACCCTGGAAAGACCTGCCTGAAGTGACTGAAATAGAATCGCGCGATTTTTTTTAGCAGGTCTTTGGGTTGTAATACTACATAATACTTACCAACAACAAATTTGGGTTGGATTAGTGTCTCTGACTCAACATCAGATGCGCCGACCCGATATAACTATGCTCATATTCAAGTTTCCCCTCCTTGGATATGGTCAGGTTGTATTGGATGGACATGATCAAATTGCATTTGACTGTGTTGTTCCAATCCAAATGTGTTGGTGGAAACCTGTGGTGACTATCTTTGAAATTGCAGTACTGCACACTACAAAGGCATATTTGGGATGGTAAGTCATGTCCAATGTGGTCTTGAATGTGACTGTCCAACACACTTTTGTTGGAAGTAAAGATCTATGTGTTGTGATAATTTGATTGCTGGAATATTCTTTGAAGCATAGGCAATACTGAATTGTGCTATTGAGAAGATCACTGCCAACATGATTGCTTTGGAACCTGGCATCTGGGGAGTACTTGGAAAAAGAATCCAACCTAAAAGGTCTATCAGCTGTTCTCTACTTGAGTTGAGAAAATTAATTGACACCAATAAAAACATGTTTCCTTAGGGCCATAAACAGTGGTACTATCCAAGACATTGAGCTATCCGGTCTCTTTACCTTTTCCCAGAGTCTACACAACTGCTCTTTTCTTTTTTGGGGGGAAATCAACTACCTTTATGCTTTTCTGGAATCATAAATGTCACTCATTTCATTTCAAGTTGCCTTCCATCCCTTTTACTCAACCACTTTTCTCACCACATCTTAATACTATCAAAATTTTTTATTAAATTATAACCCACTCACACAGTACCGTAAAATCACCCACTACCCAATGGATTCTGGTTTTCTTAACTTACTCATTGTTTATCCAATTTCGGACTCAAAGTCTTGCGTTCAACTTTTAGTTGTCTTACCTGAACGAATGCCCGGTCGAAAACTGATTGCTGTACTCAAGCATTGCTTAAATGGTATGTTGGAGTGGCTCACAACCAAGACATCTCGGATGTGATGATTCAGACCAGATATGTGGACAGTGCATCAGATGTGATCTTTTCAAAATCAAGTAGTTGGTTTTTGACTTTCGTGTTCTCCAAAATCCTCTGAATGCTAGAAAGGTCACCCACTGCACTTGAATCTACTTTGATCATTAATAATTTTTCATAGGTAATGATGAAATTACGGGTGGGGATGACTTCTAATTGTGAATGAGTACATGCCACCATAGATCTGAGGTAAGACTTGTACAAGATCTTGTATATGTTTAGAAAGTTTAGAAAGAATGGTCTTTTGCATTTACATCAGTTTTTGGTTTTTGTTGATCGACAACTGGATTGGAGTTTTGTTTTGTGAAATTCATGTCAATTCATGCGTAGGCAAGAGAAACACGCCCGTGGCAGCCTTCCTTCCGGAGAAGGGGCGTTTGCGAGTTGAGGAACTGCAGATGGAACAAGTAGTAAACAAGTGATAACTCATGCGTGCCTGTCATCACACCGTGTTAGGTCCGAGTTAGCAGATGTTGTAAAGTTGGCCCAAAATGGCCGGGACCAGTTTCCTTTCCCCCAGCAAGCCGCGGGATTTCCCGCTTGGTACAGTTTTTCTTCCGGTCTATCCTGCCCTCAACCTATAAAGTCTGCGAATAAATAATTTGCCATATCAATACAAACATCCTCGCCCAGTACAAGCTATAAAAACATTGTTCAAATGTACCAACAAGCTAACAAAAGGACAGATAGATTACAACAACCACAGCCTAAGCAAAGAAAACCTTTCCATCAACTAGTTTGACGATTTTTACAAATCAATTCATCCAACCCAAACCTGCTCTCCTCACCTGAGCCACAAATCCCAACAGTCCTAGCTGCCATCCAACCTCGCTCGCTCACCTCACCTAAGCTACTCACTTCACCCCATAAATCGACCAAGACCATCTCCTCCAACCTCGGCAATCGGGCCCAGGGTCCAATTCCACCTAGGAGCGATCGCGTCCGACCCATTAGCGGCACCTCGAACATCCTCCGCACCCGGCTTTCTGCCTCAACCGTCTCGTGTATGTGCGTACCTCGCTCGAGATGGTTTGTGCTTAGGCTCTCAGGTTCTGATGGGCCAGCATGGTAATTCGGATAGACCATCGCCTCGCCCCTCAGGTAAACCCATTCGATGAAGTACTTCTTCCAGCTCTTCGGCCACCGCGTCGAACGTATTGCACCCACGATGGCCGAGTCCTCGAGTCTGAGCGGGCCGAGGACGTCCGCAAGCCGGAGGCCAAGGAAGTGTTGGAATCCGGCCCAGCTCTCGGGAAAAAAGAGTGCGCCCCACGAGCATGGCACCTGGGAGAGGTAGGGTGCGGTGACGGGCTGGAGACCGAGACGAGAGAGGAGCTCGGTGGCGTTGAAGGGCCTCCTGCCTTCGGGTTTTAGCTCAATGTGTTGAGGCTGGTAGAGTGAGATACCGTAGATAGCTCGGGTTGAGGGGTTGGGGGAGGAGTAACGGTAGGTGAGGAGTGCGAATTTTAACCAGCCATAAAACTGACTTGACACCTCGGTATCGTCCTCAAGCAAGACGCCATATGAGTCGTGGGCTGAGGAAGGGTACCAGGCTTCGAGGACTGCGGGCAGGAGGCCACCATGAATGATTCGCTGGCGCACTGTTTTCGAGCCCTGAGACCATTTGAAGCCTGTTGCGAGCTGACGAGTTCGGGCGTCAGAAGTTTGTTCGAGATTTAGGATCAGGTTAACCGAGTCTCCGTAATAATTTGCGCCAGTCAGCGAGCTCAATAGGCGAGCTAAGGAAGCCGGGCGGTCGTTAGTGATCACGGAGATATCAATCTTTGGTTTATGCCAGTCTGAGATCCCCCCCAAAAACGCGTGATCGCAGTGATGATGAGCCAAAGTTGCAAAGATACATACCCAAAACCCAACGCAGGTCACAAAGCGATCATAGACGTCAGACACAATTAAAAAGAGAAATCAGTCATGTCAGTCGGAGGGTACTTTAGAGTTTTCACTACTCATCTCAGTCCATGTGTCTCTGGTTTGTGTGTTGAGTTGAGTCTCAAAACTTGCCTGTCTCCCATTTCAATGCATAGTGTTTTTTAAAAAACCAGAATCAGCCATTCACGCAAAGATCACGTTCAGACATTGAGTTTTAGGTTTGAGGTTTGTACAAAGTAGTTTCAGTCATTGATCGAGTATAGAGTAACAGGTCAATCAGAATGAGAACGGTGAAGGATAGCTTTTGTGAGTCATCGGAGAAACTAGCAGCAGATAATATGAAAAACAAATGTAATCAAACCAATCAAACAAAAAAACTCAACTGCGCAAAGCTTGTAGCTCAAGACCTGTGATCCAATCCGCACTCTTCACCGATTCTCTCGGTAATCCAATTACAACCATCGGTCCATCACCTTCAGTCGACCGAGACTCAGCAAAGTCCAAAGGTAGTTGACCGAAATCAGCTTTAAACCTTCTCTCCAGCACGTCTCGAACAATCGGATCCATCGAGTCCCGCGCAAAAAATATGACAGAGTATCGCCTGTTAGCGAAAAGCTTGATCCATTTTGACTCGGGATCCCTGCCTCTCGTTCCATCAGCTCCGCTCCCACTCAGGATTTCCACATCCACTATGCAGTTTGAAAAACTCATTCGCTGCTTCTCTTCCGACTCTACATTTAACCGTTCTACAATTACCAGTACATCAACAGTAAAACCCCTCTCCAAAAACCGACAGACAATTGGTCCCCACCCCCCTCCAGCGCCATCCAAAGCCGACATGTCGTCTAACATGACACAAAGCTTTCTCTTTTCGTCTCCGCTGACCTCAGGCATCCGGTCATCATGCGAATTCTCGAAAAAGAGTGAGTCATCCAAATGTTGAACCAGCGCAGCCTCCAATCCCGGGCCTTCGATCGACTGCCTCATCTCCCCAAGTCCGCGCTCGCATCGTTTCCAGACTGCAGAAGCGTCGGGCGAATGAAGGATGAAGGCTGGCATCTGACGAGCGAATAGCTCTAGCCCGAGTCGCAATGAAGGTAGTCCTGACTGCGCCAGCCAGTCTTCCTCGACCAGGTCGGCAAGCCTATGCCATGGCTTTGCCGAGAGCAGGATGGGGCCGAGAGCGAGCTCGGCACGGGAGATAATCTTGCTTCCAACTACGCACTCGAGCCGAGTGGGTAAATGGTGATGGTGAGCGCGCGAGAGCCCGCTGGAGCTGATGAGGATCGGCGAAGGGGAACTGGGCTGAGGTAGAAAGAGCAGTGCGAGTGCGTTTGCGAGCCAGTTGATATCGAGCTCCTGAAGGACTTCCGCGGACTCGAGCATGAGCACCGCTTCGGCCTCTGGTGGTGGGTAGAATGCATTGAGATTGGAAAGTTTTTGCACTCGGGGAGGCGTTTGCGGACAGGAAGAGGAGGGTGTGCAGACGAGGGTGAGAGAATGGAGTTGGCCATGAGCGGTCTGGCGGCGGAGGCCGTTCATGATCGACTCGAGCTGAATCGGCGCCGGGCGACCGGGGTGAGGCACGATGAGGAGGGTGAAGCGCGGGTTTTGAATGGCAGCCAGGCGCGAGAGTTCATCGACTGTGGCCGGAGTAGAGAATGGCCATCCATGAGTGCCTGAACCTGCGATAGATGAGGTAGAAGGAGCGCCTTAGCATCAAAGTCAATTCGAAGCCATCACCAGCCGAGATTCGCTTTCAGCTTTCTCTGACACACTCACTGAACCAGACTGGAGAGGGCCTCCGAACGCCGGAAAGCGAAAGCCAAACGGTGACGGCCAGGGTCGTGGCCAGACCGGTGATGATGGCCGGGAACCTGAGAGAATCCCTGCGACGGGCACGCCGAAGCCAATCTCGAATGTCTTTATATTTGTGCGGACGGAGTCGTGCACGACGAGCGCTAGCGGCGGCAGAAGACCTTCGAGAGCCGCCATCGCTGGTGATGCCTAGGCCGATGACCTGTCGGGTGGCGCCAGGTTCAATATGGGTGGGATCGACGGTGAAATGATGGGTCGGACCGACGGCAGCGCTGCTCGTGCTGATAGCGCTTGAATGCCGCTCGCGGGTGCCGACTGCTCTCATGTTCACCTCCGATAGGGATCCTGACGAGGTTGTGGGAGGTTCGAAGTGCAAGTGAATTGGCAATTGAGTTTGTGGGATAACTTGGGTCTCCGGTGCTTCCGGGACGAGTGAGTAAATTTACATAGCCCTAAAGGTGCCCCCAACAGGAACAAAAAAAAAAGGAAAAAAATGCTAGCTTTAGGACAACATCTTTTATAGATCCCAGGCCAAAGTGTGATAAGGCCATTTCAAACAACCTCAACAAATTGATGCACTGATCAATTGCTTGGGTGTAGTTAACACTATGAGATGACAGGGTGTGTAGCCTCCTGGTGACAGCAAACTCTGTCCTCCTCTCACTTCACCCTTCACACAGGAAGGATCTCTGCATTTTCTACACATCAACCTGAAGTTGTCTGTTTGAAGTGATCACCTTTAGCTCATTCTGATGCAACAAGTCAAATCCTACTCAACAAATCTCACCCAAGAGGTTTCTCAAGAAAGAGTGGGATAAAAAGGAGAGGGGTACTGATTGAACCAGATTGATCTTCGTATGCTTACCAGAACTAAAACATTTTGGAGCCTGAGTTGAGAAATGCAGATAGTATTTGTAAATACTCAAGAAGTAGTGGTTCCAGCCAATATTTGGGTTCAAAGGGCTTCTTATTGATTTCACTAGGCTATTAGAAACACTAGTGGGTCTCAGACATTACCAGGTTGTCAAAAAAACCCGGTCAACCCAGTTGACTTTTTGGCGGCAAACTTTGAAAATTTCACTCCAAAATTCCTATTTTCCCTTGTGATCTGGTTGTTTCATAGTATTTTCTGCTTTGTTTTCACTGGTTTGTTACAGCATCTCCAACAATTTTTACAACTTTGTAGTATCACCTATAATTATATTAAAAAAACCCGTCCAACGGGATAACCTTGACAAGTTTATCCAAGGGTATTCTTTTTCTCTTCAACTCTATCTTATGATCTCATTCTCAACTTTGGTGTTTTGTGTCTTGTCTTGTGGTGTTGATTTTCACTCAAAGTTCTGCGTGGGATACATTATCCACAAGAGTCCTCCACAACAGTGTAGGCATAATTTAGCCCTGACTATGACTGTTCAAGCAAAAATGTATACAAGTTGGTAGTTTATATCATTATACAGGTATGCAATATGAGAGGTTTTACCACATGTCATGGTACTTGGCCCACTTCAAGTTTCCGGCCTGAACTTGATGCTTCCTGCTTCTGGAAACCTGTTATTTACATGGTCGTTTGTAACATGTAAAAGTCACAGAGAGGGCTTAGGTCGCCGCCAACATATTTGCATCACATCCAGCCATGCTACTCAACATAGCATGCCCAGATGTGATGCAAAGATGTTGGTGGTGGGTGAGTTGAATGGCCAGTTTGGAAGGTCTGTTGGCTTGTCTGAGGACATGTGATGATGCTTGGCCCACTCAAAACAGTGATTTTCGAGCTGAACATGATACTGCCTGCTTTAACCAGCCTGTTACATAGTGGTTTGTACATGTAAGACTCACACAGAGATACTATGCAGATTGATTAGCTAGTTTGGAATCCCTTTTGGGTTGTCCAAGCCTGTTTCATGATGCTTGGCACACTCAAATTGACCATATTCAAGCTGAACTTGGGTGTATATTGGACAGTCTAGAAATGACTGCATTCTTTACTTTACTTGGCGGTGGCAGATACAACCATCAAAAAACAGTCCACATGTGTTGCATCTGGGACACCATCTACATATTTCCATTTCATGGTGGCATGCTATGTAACATAGCATGCCCAGATACAATGAAATAGGCCACTTTCCCAAGGTAGGGGCCTTAAAATTTGGTATGTAACATTGCATGTAGGCATGCAATGTCACATAGCATGCCTCCATGCAATGCACATATGCTGGAAGTGGGAATTCAAGGCGACATGGCATACCTATATGGAACACAACCATGCTCGAGGTAAAACAAATGAGAATTATGAATGAAGTAGCAGGTTATACTAGGCTACCAGTGTTGGTAGATGAAGGTTGTGACCTTTGGTGACAGTGCAGGCGTCCTGGTACACACAGTCTGAATGGAATGTAAACTCCTGAACATGCAACTCACTTATTGCTTGGTCTGGGGAGAATGACTGCGTCCAATGAATCTGTAGCCACAAAAGAATACGTCTTTTTGATCCTTGAAACAGTGGGTAGGTACTGGAAACTCGTGTTACAGCTTGGAAAGGGAACATATTCCCATATGCTTTGAATTTTTGGCCCACAATTCTTTCCAACACTGAGGGAAGAGGGTACAAAATTCAGTTTAATATGTAGATAGATAAGAAACATATTAAAGAATTAAAATGTTAATTGAATCCTTTGAAAGTTTTCTTTTTCCCAGAACACTTCAGATGTTCAATTCCAAGATGAATAAAAGCGCAGTGTTTCATGCTGTAACTTTGACCAAATGTGATCAATTGCAAAAAATTTGTTTGAGTGTAAGGAACTTGGGAACATTCCAAAAAAAAAAAAAAACTTGATCAGGCAAATTTTTAGGGATGTAATTGGGTTTGCCTAATTTCTGAAGAAGTTTATATGTATCTAGAGACTTTTTTATTTGGTCTTTTGCACACCTTAAATGTCAAAAATATGAGCCAAAAACTTATGACTTCTGAGGATGTTTTACAAAAAACAAGTTCACCAGATAGGGTAGAACACATTTCCGTTATGGTTTGTGGGACCAAGATGTTGATATGAGGCTATAAGCAAAGAAATTATTCTTTTTATAAGGGCTTATTGAGACATCCGCTGTATGGGGAGCATAGTGTAGTGGCTATCACGCTTCATTTGCATTTGTGTTTGTACCAGTTTCATCCTCGCATCTTGAAGAGGTCCCGGGTTCAATCCCCGGTGCTTCCATTTTTAACTTTTTCCAGCTGCTAATTGACTCACTCTTTCCCGCAACACCCAATGGGGGAACGACTACTGATGTTTTTGGTCCTGGTTTGTAGGATTGAACACTTATTCTTGTTTTTGACCTGTAAGACAGTGGGAAATGAGTCAGATGATCAAAGGGGGAAGCCAGTGTTCTTAAGCTTTTTGGAGATGCTGGGTTGACTATAGGGAAGACAGTTTGTTGTCAAGAAGGATGGAGCCATCCAATTTGGTTTTATGTCACTTCTTCATTTTCCACAATGTGAGGTGTAGGGAGAGCATTATGTGTGTGTGTGTGAGATAATGAACTTTTTGAATGAGGTTATTGTTTCTGGTAAAGTCTCAGTCTGATGCTGTTGGCAAGGACGACTTCAATTAGCTGAGTGCGAACACCTATCAAGTCAACAGAGTGGTACACTTCTGGTTCAAAATCATCCAGCTTTCCAGCCTTCTTCAGGTTCAGAAACTTTTCAGTTTCCAGACTGTCTGGAGCATTCCTGTAATTTTGATGGCATTGTCGGTGGTGGCTGGAGGGGGTACTAGGGATGGTGACGTTGGAGGTTGGATTGCACCTTGGGGGTATTTGTGCCTAAAAACAGAAGGTTAGTTTGCTTCCCGAGGCTAGAGGTAATTTAATTGAGGGGAGGGGTAGGTGCCTGGTGCAGTATATTTTTGTACAATTTTTGATTTTATTGAGGAATGATTGAACGAAAGGAGAGACAAGAGGGTACTGTATGTAGTGAGTCCGATCGGGCAGGATTTGATGAAAGGTCACAGATGCTTTCCTTGGTATTTACAGAATAGTAGTCCTTCAAGTCAAGGAACCCAAGACATGACGCATTTTCTTTTTTTCCGTGCTTCGGAGTGGGATTGTCTACAGTTGGCAAACTCATTCAAGTTCAAGACAAAGAGCCACAACCGAAAGCTGGTATTGAAAGGTCGGATTCGGTCTTGACTCCCAAATGCCCAAGCTAGACAGTCAATGACGTGACGAAGAAATCCACAAAACCAGGACGCCTTTCCCCTTTCCAGCTTATCCGAGGGCTCACACGATGAAGGTTTTGGTTGGTTTTGGTCACTTTAACTTGGAGCTTCTCTCCAAGCTCTTCAGAAAGAGCCCAAGCGAAGAGCCCTTCATAGCCGAACCCACGGTTATAAGGAAACGGAAGAAAGCTTGGTCCGTAAAGTTTACCAGTGAACCTCTTCATAAGTTTTTATTCTCTTCAAGATTCTTTCGCATCAGCTCTTTTTTATCTTCGGTACCATTTTTCGCTGTTTGACCTGGGGCCAAGCGTTCTAGATTTCAATCAGTTTCAATTTGTTTCGGATCAATTCATCGGCTGAACGACTTTCCATACTCTGGACCAAGGACCAAAATCTGGACGGCCTGAAATTTTACACATTTCAGCCAATCATTTGATTTATTCTTTATTTACTTCCACATCTTGTCAGGTTGAATAGCCTACGCCTAATGCCTTTGGATGAAAAGTATGCTTTGGCTCTTCTCAACAACCTCCCAACGGATGGTAATCCATACATCATAATGGCGAATTTCATCAAGTCAGCTTTACAGGTGCGTCGTAGTCTGAATTTCGGCTACTGTTTAGCTCAGAGTTTTGAAAGCTTGAATCCTCTAGATTTCTTATTCTTGTTATCTGTTCAGCCTCCTTCTACTCCCGTCTGGGCAAATCGATTGGAGCTATGCATCTTGGTCGCGTTCTTTGTGTGAGTTTGAATGAATCGCTATAGGACTTTTTTCGGTCCGGTCGCGCATGCCAATACCGTTTGGTTTTCCCTTTTTATTTACTGATCATCTTGACGCGCAGAATGTTCCTTCAATCTTGTCATTTACTCTACGTTCGTTTTCAGACAAGGGCATTTCGTTCACCTACTTTCAATTCGGGTGAGTATCTATCAAGTTTCGGATTCGCAGGTTTATTTTCAATGCCTCGTGAGACAGTTATGCCTAGCTTACCGCGCATTGATCATTCCAGTCGGTTTACTTGATATCGATGTGACCAATGCCGCCGCGGTTGGATATATCTTATATACCCTGCGTGAGTGCTGGTTATGAACAACACCGTTGAGCGTCACTCTGACTATGATGATCTCGATCATGGACTACTTTTGAGCTCCAGTGGTTATTTTGGACGTGATCCTGCGTACTGCCACTCTGGCCGGTCGCCTTGACCAATCTGGGCAAATTATCCTTTTTGGTTGCAACCTCATCATCATCCTCGAGTCCTCGTGGTGAGTGTGTCTCTTGACAAGTCAAACAGTGTTAGAAATGCTGATGAGTGTTTCTACCATGTCAAAGTGGTGAGCTGTCAACTGTGATTGAATACCGTTAGCTTTTGTACTTACCTGATACCTTTCATACTTTCAAAAGCCTATATATGGGCCTGTTTTTGTCAATGTGCCTTGCTCAAGTGGGATTCAGGACCAGAGGATCGAAGGATTGGAAAAACGCAGATGCCGTTGATTGTTCGACGGGCAATCAACATCGTGGGATTGTGTATCACCCTTTCACCTATTCGTGAGCACTAAATAAATTTGGTTATATACAAAAGTTCAACTGGAAGGATATCTTTAACCGAATGTGCTTTTTCAGCTGTCATCTTATGGGCCTACATTCAGGCGAATTCTGAATACCTTATCATCAGGCAAATCCTACTTCCCATCAGGGCCAACTTACTGGCTGCCGCCCCGCTGTACTCCCCCAAGACATTCAATCTATCGCACTTGTTCCTCGTGTTGGTCCCCGGGGTTCGGTATCGTCCCCACTACGTGAGTACCTTTGAGAGTCAATCTAAATCTTTGGAGAAATTGAAAAACACCTTGTCCAGGGTAATAATAATAATAATAATAAATGCTTGTAGGATTTGATAGCTTACTACGTTCGCGCTGGTAATATTGTCTACACGGTCTTTGGCACATTTTTGTGTCTGGTGAGCGACGTTCCTTATGACGATCTGAAACAGAAAGGTTCACATGCTAAGCCTACGCGTAAGGGATAGATCTATATTCCAATGTTGATCTTCTCTTTGAGATGTCTGTCTCGCCGTGCATTGTGGGCAGCGAGACAAGAATGTACTCAACCCAAGTTCAATGAAGAGTCACCAAAACAAATCAGATCAGAAAGTGAAAGAGTTCGTCAACAGCGCCACAAGTTGATCTATCACGCAGCCATTACCTATGCGACGATTATCGTACCCATTCTTGTGGTGATTTGGGCGGTCAGTCCTCATCCTTCCTCTTATAGGTTTGCGTCATATCAGCCGTAGTTCTCGTATACTCAGTCTCCAAAAACACCTTGTTTATTCAGTTGAGCTGCTCGAGCGATACTTTCCTGATGGACAGGGCTTGGTGGATGGGAACCCGACTGGTAAGTTGGATGTGATGACTTGTAGTCATTCTACAGTATCTCGACTGTGTCTGACACATCCACTTTTAATCTAAGGGTCTTCATGGCTCGCAGGCCATCCTGGGTAACTTGTAAGCTATGTACAACTTGGCCTAGGGACTGATTGGAATTTGATACTTATAAGGCTTCACCGAGTCTAGGTGTATGCTTATCTTGAATCGCAATGCGCGAATGTTGCTACGCCTTTATCGCCACCATTTAATTTCGACCGATGTCCGACTCAGCCTGAAGTCCGGAAAGGTACACGAACCTAAGGATCGTCAAAAGCTTGATTTCGAAAGCCCTGTTCGGTTATCACACCTACTCGGGTACTCAAGCAACGAACTGTTTGAAGTGGTCCCCGGTTCTCAAAGGTCTTTTTCGGGACTCATCGATCGCTCAACCCAGAGTACGCCGCATGCGCACATTCCATCTCTTCATCGGACGACGACTGAGAATAGCGCACATCCGACTGGACGAACAAGTCGTTCGACTTCCGTTTCATCTCATCTCCCTTCGAGCGCTGACCACGCCCCAAACTTGGGTAAATTGCAAGTAGGACGGAGGCAAGAAGGCAGCACCGATGACGCCACCCTCGTCCCTGGTTTCAGGGAGTCCATCAACTTTCCCGATCTAAGAGCACCTTGGATTTGGAATTCGATGGGGAAGACATCATCTCGATTCTGATCCAACTTGGAATCATCACCATGCTTTGATTGTCGGCTTGAACGATTTTCTCAGGACTCATCATTAGAACAGATTAAGTGAACCAATCTAATACCTCCATCCTATCCAACTATTAGTAGTTACACGGTCCTTACCTAACTCTTCTTGATGAGCCTTTCTCACACCAGTATGAATTGTTGTACCCACTCATTCATGAATAAGATCTCGGTCAACTTCGAACCTGATCTACGTCTGTCATGAGATTGTGAGAGAGATGTATATTGTATTCGAGCGCGCTTTAGTTGATTTTACGATGAATGATTAAGGCCTAACATACACTCTCCTTGAAGCTTCATTCATAGTTCTTCTACGGAAGCGAGTGAATAAGAAGGAGGTGCTTATGGCGGTGATGGTAGCTCATGAGATTTTGTAAGTGGATTCTTCAGGGTCAGTAATATAAAAAGTGAGAGTTTTGCCTTTGGGGGTGGGGGTTCATGTTTTTTCCCAACGCATTTGAATGTTGGGAGAAGACCGTACTGGATTGACCATTTTAGCGATCTTTTACTTCCTGAGTGAGTGTCCGATCGAGCTTGACTCACCATTCGAGGGTTTTTTGTTTTTTTGACTCGACTGACTCCCCTCCGGAGCCAACGAAGGCAGGAAGGAGGAAGACTTGGGTTTTAAGTACTTAGTTGGTTGTGGTCGGACTCACAACGTGAGTCTCAAGTGTGGAGAGCATTGGAGGGTCCGGTCCGACCCCGGATCATGAGTATCCGACTCGTCTGGCACACTATGAAGTCCAACACTGACCGGCATCAAATACATGACCATCAACCATCAGCAATGGCTACTACCTCTAGTTCAGCAGACTCAGAAGACCCATCGGCAGCAATCCTTTACTCAGAAGAAGATTCAAATAGACCACCATCAGGTGGTCAAGGAGGTAGTTCATCATTATCCGAGGATCCAGATGCAGAAGGATCATTAGAGGATGATGACGCTGAAGGATCTCCAGAAGAAGAAGAAGAAGAAGAAGCAGAAGAAGCAGAAGCAGAAGCAGAAGCAGAAGAAGACGAAGAAGAAGTAGAAGAAGAAGAAGAAATAGAAATAGAAGAAGAAGATGGAGAGGAGGAGATGGATTTAGATGAGAACGCTTCTTCTGCTCCTCCTTCACCACCACCCAAGAAAACTTTAGTACTTAAACTTAAATTAGCTAGTCAACCACCTCCACCACCAATCTTAGCTTCTAACGATTTAAATGAGACTACAGTTATAACCACTACTAAACGAAAATATGTTAGAAAAGCTCCGATTCGATCACGTGGATCTAGTCATAAAAAAATAATTGGACAACAAAGTAAGAAAAAAGATACAGGTAAGAAGCTTTGTTTTGGATTATTTGATTATATCTTTTAAGCTGATCCAGTGGTTTTTTTTCTTTGGTCAGATGAAGAAGATGAATTAGCGGAAGAAGAAGATATAGGTTCATCGATTGTAGATCAATCAATTGGAGTATTTCATGCATGGGATGAATCAGAAGGAGAAGGAGAAGAAGAAGAGGAAGAAGAAGAAGAAGAAGATATAACTAATCCTAATTCATTAACTGTAAGACAAAGAGCAAAAGAATTTGGTAGTCAAGTGACTGATTTACAATCTTTACCTATGAGTAAGCTTAGTTTTGTTTTTCAATTGAGATTCCTTTGAACACGATGATTTATTGAATGTTTTTATATATATAATTAATAGCTGCTGAAGCTAAGAAAAAGAAAGAATTAACTGAAGCTGATAGAGCCATGGAAAAAGCAGAAAAATCAAGAAAAAGAAAACATCAAAATGAGAAAAAACTGGAAGATGAAGTAAGCTTTTTATACTCATACTCTTCCTCTCTCTCTTTCTTTTTTTTTCAAACTTTTATAAACTCATCAAAATAATAATAATACCAACTTGTTTTTTTTTTATACAGAAAACTGAAACCATTAATCGACTTTTAAAAGGTCAAGTAGGCAAAGCAAGTAGAAGTGCTATAGTCAAAACTGATGTAGGAGAAGAATCAAGTGTACCAATTTCCATGATGAAAACAAAACCATTAATCCCAATCCGATCGGATTTAATTAGATATGTATCTAGTATTAAATCAGGCGTTTATGTTACTAATTTAAGTTTTCCTTCTTCTAAAGTTGATACATAGTGTGGGGAAAGTGACATCATGTTTTGTTTCGGTCTGATCTTGAGTGAATGAAGTATAGTCGTGGTGGTTTGTTTGTTTGTGTAAGCTTGAGAAATCGCCGTATGTATCAAGTTGGGTAAGTAACTCATTTGAAGGTTGTATCTATGTAGTCAATAAAGAACCAAATAATGAAGAGGTACATAAGCAGAAGGGAAACGCCACCTAAGACATCAGACTAAAAATCCAATGAACCCCTTGTTTGTGCATCGTTTGCGAGTCTATCATTTATGTATGTGTAAATTGATTTACCGATGCCAATTTGGTCGAATGGTCCGATTACGATAAGTGTTTAATTTATGTAATTTGGATAGGGGGTCAGCTAGTGGTATGTACATACTTACAGAGGTGGAATGGACAGGTTGGGGTAGGATGCGCCAGATAAGCATATTGCGGGATGGGCTGGGGAGATGCTAATACTGGACTGGGCCGACAGGGTACAAATCCCATCGATGTTCGGTCTCTTGACCTACCAATTGACTTTTGCGAAGATGACTAATCAGACACCCAAAACACCACATGAGTCAACGATCGAGCTGATGACGAAGACCCTTCAACGTCTCCAGCTTGAGGTCAAATCGGTCAGTGCCAACTCCCTCAGCGCTTTGGGCTCGTTCTCTGCACTCAACCCCATCGAAATCATCGTAGGCACCCTGGTAAGCCAAGTCAATCCAAGTCAACCGGGAGGTTTCCATCATCTGCTGATGTCTTGTCTTTCAGATCGTCATCACTTTAGCTTACTTTCAATTGTTACTTGCTGTCAAACACTCGGAATTCTTGAATACCTCAAGCTCATTCGCGCCTCAAGCATCTTCTTTACACCATCAAATCCACTGGAATTACTCCCTTTTAAACCAATCGTGGCATCAAATCCAGCTTGACCCACTCCAACCTTCCATCAATTTATTGCAATTCGATTTGTCTATCCCACAACCAAGTTTTGTCAATGTCAATCATTCGATTGAACTCATTAAACAATCGGAAATCGAAATCATTCAACAATTAAAACATCACCATCACCATCAAATATCTTATCAAGATATTTGTTTCAAATCAAATGGTCAAGATTGTTTCATACATTCTGAATTTAATTCTAATACTTCACTTCATTTAACCCTCAGTTTTAATCATCATCATAAATTATCATTAAATGAATGGATACAAAACTTTCTTTCAACTCAATTACCTAATTCAATCAAATTATCCAAATCTTCAATAAATGAACATCTAGTCGAAATCAGATCGATTAGATGGATAGTCTATGCCACTCGTACTTTTTTTTTTAGATTTTATCAATTAACTAAAAAAGCTGATTCGGCTGATATCTTTATCATGTTAATTGCTTATTCATTTATGCATTTAACTTTTTTAAATCTATTTCGAAATATGAGTAAATTAGGTTCTAAAATTTGGTTAGGTTAGTTTTTTATATATATACATTCTTGACTAAACCAAAATTGATTAAATCAACTGAGTTTTTTTCTCTCATATTTTCAGGTCTTGTTACATTATTATCAGCTATTTTTGCATTCATACTTGCTCTTATGACTGCACATATACTTAATATACGTATTAATCCAATCTTATTATCTGAAGCTTTACCTTTCTTAGTCATCACGATTGGATTTGAGAAACCATTCATTTTGGCTCATGCTGTATTTACAAACCCTGCTTTATCACCTCATTTACGTAGAAATTCACAACAACCCATTTTAAGAGCTAGAGATATAGTAGTTAAATCTATTGAAAATGTTGGTGTACGTATCTTGAGGGATTATGCCATAGAAATTACAGTTTTAGGTTTAGGTGCTATGAGTGGTGTAACTGGTCTTACTGAATTTTGTCAATTAGCTGCTATCATTCTCGGTTTCGATTGTTTACTCTTATTTGGTTTTTATGTATCACTTCTTACCGTATTTGTGGAAGTAAGTCTTCATGATTACTTTCTTATTCACTTTTCTCCTTGATTATCTTTAGATTCTTATAAACCAATATCTTGTCGTTTTTTTTTTTTTTTTTCCCTCTTCCGGTATTTATAGTTACATCGAATCCAAGTCGTTCGTCAACTCGCTCGTACGGACTCTACGACTGAATTATCTAAATTATTAGATGATGGAGCATCACCATCAGTCGAAGCTATTGCAGCACAACTTGCTCAAAAAGAATCAAACGCATCAATTCAAGCTAAACTTTTTAAACTTTTTACGACTCACGATACAACATCAACAAACTCAAATCAAAACGTTGGGGTAAAAGCTCCAGTTGGAACTAGTCGAGTGAAATTAGTCTTAATTTGTACTTTCTTATCACTTCACGTTCTTAACCTTTGTACAACTCTTACTACTCATACAGCTTTTACTAGATACAGATCTCATCCAGTTAGAACTACTCATAATCATTTAGAAAAAAATCAAATTGATGAGAAAGTTGATTTAAATGCTTTAAATCAATTCATCGAACTTGGTACTACCATTACTATCTCTCCAACTATTCAACTTGACGTGATACCCATCACAACACCAACTCAAACTACTACTTCACTCATTTTCTTAGATAAGTTTATGTCATCTTGGACAGCTTTTGTAGGAGATCCAGTGATGTCTAAATGGATAGTATTAGCTTTGGGTATTAGCGTCTTATTAAATGCTTATTTACTTAAAGGAATTGCTACTCAAAGCAGTTGGGATGACGGAATAATGAAAGAGAATGAGATAACCGAAGAAGGAGAATTAGATAGTGAAGATGGAACAGGTGAACTTACACCAGCTGAAAGGGCTGCTAGAATTTTATTAGCATCTACGCGTGGTGGTAGAATTGGATTAGAACAATTTGGTAAAAGTAAACAACATCATCGACGTAGAGGTAGAAGGTTAAGTGTTAATGAGATCGATGTGAATGAAAAAAATGAATTAAATCAAAATAAATCTAGATGTCAAACTATACCAAGAGATGGAAGTAAAGTAGATAATTGGATAGCACCAGAACAAGATGGGTCAGAAAATGATTCTAAACCTGAAAGTCCAATCACAACCACTCAATCAATCTCTATTACGCCTACATTAAAAGGATTTGGAGCAGGTGGAGAAGATAAACCTATATTATCTTTTACACCTATTGTACAATCTACTAATTCAGTTATATTAGATGATGATGAATTAGCCGTGGTTTTACCTATTAGACCTTTAGAAGAATGTGAGGGAATGATTAAAAGTGGGATGGGTGAAAGTTTAACCGATGAAGAAGTGATTGAATTGGTTCAAAAGGGTAAATTAGCTGCTTATGCTTTAGAGAAAACTTTAAAAGATCTTACTAGAGCAGTTAGAATTAGGAGAGCTTTAATTTGTTCGTCTGGAATCTTTTTATATCATTACCTTTTTTTTGACTGATCTTATTTGATTCTTTTTGGACGAGAATAGCACGAGCTTCTGGTACTAAGACATTAGAGTCAAGTGATTTACCTTACCTTCATTACGATTACTCTTTAGTAATGGGACAATGTTGCGAAAATGTAGTAGGTTATACACCAATCCCACTTGGAATTGCAGGACCTTTAAGAATTGATGGAAAAGCTTACCCAATTCCAATGGCAACGACAGAAGGAGCATTAGTAGCATCGACTTCAAGAGGTTGTAAAGCTTTAAATGCATGTGGAGGAGTGACTACAGTAATTACAGCTGATGGTATGACACGCGGACCTGCATTAGAATTTCCAAGTTTGATTGAAGCTCAATTAGCTAAAGAATGGATTGAATCACATCAAGGATGGTCAAAATTAAAAGAAGCATTTGATTCTACATCTAGATTTGCAAGATTGATTAAATTAAAAGCTGCATTAGCAGGTCGAACTTTATTTATTAGATTTGTTACACAAACAGGAGATGCTATGGGTATGAATATGATATCTAAAGGTACAGAAAAAGCTTTAAGTTTGATGGGATCAGAAGAAAATTTTCCATCAATGAAAGTTGTAAGTTTATCTGGTAATTATTGTATAGATAAAAAACCATCTGCGATGAATTGGATTGAAGGTAGAGGTAAATCTGTTATAAGTGAAGCGATTGTAAAAGGTGAAATTATGGAAAAGATTTTAAAAACTAGTGTTAAAGAAATTTGTAAACTTAATATTACCAAAAATTTAATTGGTAGTTGTATGGCTGGTAGTATTGGTGGTAATAACGCTCATGCTAGTAACATTTTAACTGTTAGTTTTTTTTTTTTTTTTT
>KI566742.1:0-17350 GCA_000500245.1 Cronartium ribicola 11-2
AGCAACAAAAAAATTATTAAAACTTCTGCCCCTCATTTCCCACCTTTTTTTTCCATCTCACTCATCTGTTTCCCCTTACATTTCACAAAATGAAAAAGATTTGTCCCGACAAAAAAAACCCATTGTGCCCCCTCCCAATTCTTTTGGTGCGTAATTTCTTGTGTACATCGCATCACATGAGATGATACTTATTTCCTGATATTCAACAAAGAAGTCAGTATATTGTCCAGCGAATTCTTGAATGAATAGAAAAGATATGAACTTGACATACATTCATTCTACATCAGACAGTCTCTTTAACTGTCAGATCATCATTACCAGCTTTCTTAGAAGTGACCTCAGCCTGAGCTGTGGCTTCAGGAGTAGGTAATTCAGGTGGCGTGCTTCCAGATAGGTCCATCTTCTCGTCATCATCTTCATCCGCCGTTGCATCAGCTTTAGTCACAACCGCAGGTGACTTCTCGACCTCTTTCATCTCCTCGTCTAGTTTGTGAATTGGATGACCATTGGTAACATGCTTCGATTCGCCGGCGTTGATAATAGGTGTGTCTGCTGTGACGACTCCGGTATCGATCGTGGCATCGGCTTCCTCGGAGGCATGCCCGTTTGTGGTCGATGGCTTATCAGCTACGGTCATATCGGTGTTCTCAGGTAGCTCTTTCGATAGCGTACTACTTGGCACCTTCATTTCATCAGTGGCGGAGGTGTCAAGCAGAACCGATGGTGTAGACTGTTCAATCTCCATCGGTTCCTCATTTGTCGTTGGTTGAGCAGGTGCTTCTTTTTCCTCTTTGGCTTTGTCCTCCGCTTCGTCTTCCGCCGGTAGAGCCGGAATCTCAGCTGGGTCATTCGAAGCTTCAATAGCAGGCTGAGAGCGTTGTGCCTCTTCCCCGATCCCAAGTAGCACCCGCCACTGCTCTTGTAGCTGACGAGATCGATGTCGAATGTGATATTTATCGTCTAAAGGTACTTTTCCATCCTCGAGGGCACCAATTCGCTTGAGCACTTTACCCAGTTTACTGGTCTAATAAATTGAATTCATCGAAAAAAAAAAAGCTCAGATATGGCTATGAATCAATAAAGAGAGATAATGAAGGTGAAACTTACAGTGAGCCACTCGGTTTTCATTTCAAATCCTTCAATGTCCTTGAAAGTCTGATCGATATCGGGCATCATCTGTATCGATAAATGATGAAAGGTTACTAGTAAGTAATCACTCGATCGTCAAAGATTAGATGGCATGAGAGTTCACCACTCATTTCACATACCTTGTCTGTGACTTCAATCTTGCCCAAGAATATTCTCTGAAGTTTGTGACGCCAATCACGCACGGTATCGACACCTTCAATGATTGGGGGAGCTACTTCTTCTTTCTTCCTCCCCCGCTGTAAACAAAAAGAGAAAGAAAAAGAACAAATAAGTCAGCGAGGATAGAAAATGAATTTCAGATAGATATGTATAGACCCGTATAAATGTTTTTCGTACCTTTTTCGGTCCAGTAACAGGAGTTGGTTCAGGTGTAGCACTAGCATTGACAGATCCATTAGTAGGTTGAAGTACTTCAGACTTCCTTTTTTTAGCTGAATCCCTAGGAGTCTTAGGTTCCGATAAGCGTTTCCGTTTAGATTTAGTTTTCGAAGGTAAAGCAGGTCCGTCATCATCATTTTCAAGTTCTAATTCATCTAATTCAAGAGCTTTCAGATTGTCTTCATGTTCACGTGCTATAGCTTCTAATTCAGCTTCCCATTTCTCAGGTGACAAGGCAATTTGATAAGCTGCTCGAAGGTCTGCACCTTTTTTATTCGGATTATCGATAAAAGCCTTTAATATCCATAAAAAAAATCAGATCAACGATTCAATTACTAAAAACGCAACTAGTTGACGGTTTTTAGAGAAGGCCCCAGACTTGAAAGCCTTCTACAGTTTTGAATCTTAGCTAGTCGGGAAAAAAAGGGACAACATACCTTGATCTCCGGTGGATCTAGTTTAGACATTTCCTTAGAGTTCATCCAAGCACTGAATTCCAAAAAAGAAAATTTGTTAAGAAAAAAAACAGGTTTCGGTGAAAAATCTTACTGAAAAGAGATCAACACTTACTGATCACCAGTTTTGAAGAACTTTACCAAGTAAGAATTTTTCTGAGCGATCTTCCTTTCGTCTTGAAGATTGATAGGTGCCGTATGAGGATCAATAATCTAAAAAAAAAAAAGAAACCCAATATGTGAGCAAAAGAAGATTAAGAAAAAAAAGTCCTCTTTTGGACAATGGAAAAATAAAGGAGAACTGACTCTAGCTGGCCATGCTGGATGACCTTTCACTTTAGCTAGAACGATATCACGGATTTCGTCTAAGAAAAACGAAAAGAAATAGATTAGAACCAAAAAAAGAAGTGAAATTGTAAACTAATCAGAGATAGTATAAAAATAAGAAGTTTAGGGTGGATTTATTCAAGGGAGCAAATGAGTCTATTCAATCAAAAAACAGCACAAAAGTAACACTTCGATCGAAGACCGATCTACTTTTTTTTTTTTTTGATATAAACCAGAATAATCGGCTGAAAGAGATAGAGAGAGAGGTCTACGAAAATCGAGGTCGAAAGACTTTTTTTTGCTCCAAAAGAAAAAGAATGATGGGGAAGAGATAGAGAATCAATTGAGATAAGACTTACAAGTGAGAGTTTCAGGAGCGGCAGCTGAGGCTGAACTATGTCTAGGGCCTTTAATCGGCATCTTTAAATATGGATAAAGTCTAATAGAAGAAGGAAAAGTTAGATCTTAGAAGAAGTGATCGTTTGATAATTTCTCGAATGGTCTGTTTCTTGTCTTTTTTCAGAAAATTCGCCGATCCCGGTAAAAAAAAAGGGGGAATCCTGTTTGAAGGAGATAAACGATGTGACCGTTTCGGCGCGTCAGTTAATCTATAGGGGATGATATTATGAAATATCCGAATAACGTAGAATGAGAGCTAACAATCGTTTTTTGTACTCGTCCGATAAGCTTTCTCCGAGTTAATTTACTTTTACTGTTGAATGTGTATGGTCGACGGTAAGGATACCTTTTTCGCTCCTGGTAGGGGGTTTTGTTAGAGAAGATGTTAGTGATCGAGTCAAGTTGAGACTGAGAGAAAGTTAAAGGTGAATTGAATTTTAAATACCTGAGTTCACTTTGTCTTGAGACCGATGTGTTTTTTTTTTTTTNTCGGATGTGAGAGTGAGGGTGAGGAAGCGCGCAGAAGGAGGGGAAGGGAAAGGGAGAGAGGGGGGAAAGTTGAGAGGGTGAACTGAATTTATATTGAAAACCCGAAACTGGGTTTGGTCACTTAGGCCACTTAGTCTTAAGCTACTTAAGCCGATCTTTCCCGAAGACCCATCTCTCAACGCAATACAGACTTGTATCTAGGCTTTAATTTAAAATGGACGCGCGGATAACGCGACGAGGGGTGTATTGAGTTACACAACAAAAAGGGGAAACTTCACAATGGGTCTCGTTAAGGTCTACCAACGTGTACCATACATACACACCCTTGGACGGGTAGCCGGGTTCCAAAAGGCAGTTGGCGGTACAGACTGAAAAACAACAGGATCAATAAGTCAGACGGGCGGACTCAGAGCGGCTGAACGCTATGTACAGTTATCCATGCTACCGATCGTGGATAGGTTTACTGAAAAAAATGTGGCTTATTTTTTGGGGGTTCGATCCGAAATTTGACTCGCGATATACCCGGATATCAAGTGAAGCCTATACATAGTCGGCAGAAAGTTGAGTGGGATAGAGGTTCGCAGACGACTATTGTGGATATATGCACAGCCGAAGTTACCAACCCAGCCTTGATGTAAGCTACCAAGAACATGGTAATTTCGAGTTCGATTGACGAATGCTCAAGTCCAAACCTGTGGTGACTGGCTACGATATCCATTCAATAAATCCAGTAGGTATGTAAGCTGAACCCAAAGAAATATTAATCGAGCGACGGTAATATAGGTTGATCATTTGCAGGATATGATTTGTCTTTACATTGCCCACATAAATTTTACTCGCTTTGACATTGTGTCTTCCGTCTGTACATCCCCCGATGAAAGCTTAGGGCCTAGTCATGATCGATTCAAGTGATAAAACTTGAGATTGAACCGTTCTTATTTAAGAGCTGCAAGGATTCTGTGAAAGATTGGATGAAGATGTAATAGATGGCTTAGGACTTGACTGAGGGTTTTTCATTAAGAGTCATATGATTTGCTTACGCTTCAAATACTTCAACCTCAACCGCTGCTTCAGCCTTTTGAGCATCAGTTCCAGTTGAAAGTGAACGTTGTGCTTCTTGTAGTCCGGCCCTAGCAGCCTATAACCATCATTGAAGGCAAGTTATGTGTGATCAGTGATGAATTTCTAAAACCTATTGAGTTTATAAAACCAACACACCTCGGCAGAGAATGCTTCAAGTGGGAAAGCCTCAACTGCATTAATGGTGAGTGAGTTGTTGGGATGTACGTTCGCAAATCCACCCGAGACTATCAAAAACCAGTGTTCGTCAGAATAACTCTATATATATCAAGACAAAGGGTCATGAGCTGAAAAAAAAAACTGATAATCACCAAACCATTTCTTCGAATCCCCTTGGTTTTCAATCACTTCTACTACACCTGGCTTTAGACTTTCGATACTAGGTACATGGTTAGCCAAAATACCCATATCACCTGATTCGGCGGCGATGTTAACTTGAGTGACACCACTAGATGAGAAGATAGACTTTGATTGCGTTGAAAATAAATTGGATAAGAATGATCAAATGATATATTTATGCAATTTTATATAGATATATAAATTCGATCCGAGTTCAAATTTTGTATTTGTAAGAGTGCAGTTGAACGAATGCCAACCAAAAGTAAAGCCAAAGTAAACAAAGAAAAACATCATTAGAAAACTTTATTTACAATTGATATTTCATCAAATGTTGATCTAACCAGAAAAAACTGAAGGGTGAGAGAAATTAAGCTAACCTCGTGGGGGAGTACTAATGATAATTGAAGTTTACCGTCTGAAGCGGCACTAGTTCCAGCAGCTTCAGATGCGTAAAATCGAGTTGATTGAAGACCTGTAGCTGGTGCTCGTTGAAGGGTTCGAGGAATAACTCGAGGGAGTGCCAATCGAAGGAAAGACATGTTGGCTTCTGATAGAATTCTTGAATAAACACCCTTTGCTTCGGTGATACTTTATTTCGTCTTTCTCGAATCTGATCGTTCAGTGGTATTCGTTCGGGTGTGATAGGATAGCTGTCAATGGGCCATGCCGCAACCTCACTCAGGCTTAAATTAGGGTATACTTTAGAGCTTTTAGTCAAGTAAAGTACCTCAGGGACACTGTATACAATAGCTCACACATACCTCTCATATCCCATGTTTTCCCCTCAGCAGCATGAACAGTTTCACCAAGGTTAATACTGAGTTTGAGTGCCAGAAGTCCCAACCCCCCTTCTTCCCACTTTCTCACAGACTTCCATATGGTTTATCACTTGAATACCGGGTAGTTTTAGAGTTAGGCGTGTAACACAGCTACATGGATTTGGACTTGAAAGGAGTCAAGAGACAAACACTGGATATAGACTTGAAGTGTGAGATTGTGAAGAATTATTGATCTCATCAAGAAATTCTTCCAAGAAGCCTTTCATGAGTGTTGATGTTCTTTGTGACTGAACCTTTCTTCAATTTTTATTCACTACTATGACTTGGTACAGTTTTGCTTTTACCTAGGTTGTTATATGTTGTCAAATATATGGGATCATCCATGCTGACATACTAGACGGTGCTACAGGCTTGGAGCACTGCCAATATGCTGTACTTATACGTCTGTGATCTCCAAGTCTAAAGTGGTATCGGCATGTACGTCATATGCGGCATGTTGATTGAGTCAATGTATGTCAGGGGGCCAAAGGATTAGGAGATGACTTGAAGGAAGCTATATTTTGTCTGCTTTTCTTCTTGTATCTTCCGTTTCTTTCTTCATCTGAAAGAAATGGTTGTAAGTTCTTCATCAGTCTGTGTCTTTCTGTCTTTCCAAATACTTATTTTATGACCATGCTGTAGAGTATTTATTTTATCAATCTCTTACGGCTCTTTTTGCCAAAGCTTCATTATATTCTCACAGTTCCTTATCATCTCCACTTTGCATTCAGGGAAAATTGCCCACAGTAATCACCTTGGAAAATTCCAGAGAGGCAGAAGAAGTAAGTACATCTTGATCAGTAATGTTGATATGTCAATGCTTCTCATCTCATAGTTTGGGCTCAAAGCTTTCTCCTCTACATTACCTGTCAGGGTCACGCTGATTAATAAGAGGAGAGAGATGTGATTGAAGTAGAGGTCACTTGAATTCCTTAAAGGAGAGAAATATTGACCCAGTAAGCTGAGCTTATCAAGATACCACTTCTCACACCATGTCAAAAACCCTTCAAAATGTCAAACTAGCTAGATGTATGCACCCTTTAATTATGCCAAGCTCGCGTTGAGCCACGTCGCGCGTCGATGATTTCTCACTGCTTTTTTTTCTAGACTTGAACCCTCAGATCTGAAGTAAACGCCTAATTATACGGTAGGACATATCAACAGAACTAAAACTACCACCAACAATCTTACAATCGATGACGGCTGAACCTACTAACAGCCAAGCTTCTATTGAGTCTGAGCTATGCAAGGATGTCGTTTTCTTTATCGATCCATCAGTACCACCTCTCTTAGCAACTCAAGTAAGCTCACCTTGTTCTTATATTTCCAAGGTAGTTTGCCAACCCTGACCCACACGTTTCTTGTGGCACTGGTTCATACTACTGTAGCTTAACGCTCTGTTGAAGCGAACCGGGGCGGAAGTTGCAACAGCTCCCATTTTACCTCAAGTACCTCCTAGCCGAAATACAAAAGTTAAAGCTCAATTAGGACCAAAGCCTCAGCCTAGATTTGATTTATTAACTACTACACATGTTATCACAAATTCAGTTAATATACCAGAATATATACAATTTGGACAAAGTGAAGCATTGTTAGGTAGCTTCCTTCTAGTGGATACCAATCAGTTGATTCAACACAGTCACCATCTTGACCCCTCTCAGACCCAAGAACCTGAAGATCACGTCAGAAAAGATCCATCGGATGAACAGTCATCATCTGAACGTTCTATTAAGCTCGTGACACCGTTGTGGGTCACTCGATCATACGATTTGAACGAAGTACTTCAGAGTCAATTCTATTCACCAGACCCTCGTTTCTTCTTCTCGGGTCTTACGATAGCTATCGATTTAGAAGATATACTTCCCGAAGCTGATCGTGACGTTATCGAAGCTTGTGTATTGGCCGGTGGAGGTCAGTTCAAGAACAAGCTGACCTACGACACGACGCATTTCATTTTTACTGGTTCATCGCCAACTAAGACTTATGTCAAGGCAATAAAGGTTAGAGAGCAATTGGATTTAAAGGTCGTATTACCTCACTGGTCAGTTTCAACATTGAGATTAATGATTCAGATTAAATTTTATCAATGAGGTCACTGACGCCATTTCAACGCACAGGTTCTATCGATGTACTGTACTTAGGATAGCCATACCAGAAGAACCTTTTGAATTCCCCGAACCTTCTATCCTTCAACCCTCACACCTTTCAAAAACTTTAGAGGATAGAAATGTAACGGCGACCCCTTTATCCGAACCATCACACGACGGCCGAAATGACGACGAGCAAATTCCGAGCGCTACACGCTTGTCCTTTGCCGATCAAAACCTGTCGACCAGGCCTGTGAGTGCGGGATTATCTGAATGCTTGAATGTTTTAACCGGTTACTCTCAATACGATGCAGATTTTCTGAATTTTTTAAACTCGACCAATCAGAATAGCCACAACCGTCGTGCACCTCCTCATGGGCTAGTTCAAACACATCCATCTTTCAAAGACAAGACAGTTTATTTAGTCTCGAGCTTACTCATCAGTTCATCCATGCGTGAAAGCCTTGTTCAACGTATACACCAACTCGGAGCCAATGTTTATGATGCTTATGTAATAGCCTCATCGGATAATTCAGATCAACTTTCAAACTCGAACAACTTGTCTGAAAAACAGCAGAAATTGGCACTGGAAGCTGAAGAAGCCTTGAAGAAGTCTGATTACGTCATTTGTGAAAATCGATCCGGTTGGGAATTTTGGCTAAGCTTAGGCCTCGATAAAATTATCGGAACTTTACATTGGATCATGAATATCCTCAACACCTCCGATTGGTCTCGATGCGTGGTTCGATCTCCATTGGATAGGCTTCTCGATTATCCCGTGCCAGCAGATCCCATTGCCAATTGGGATCCCAATGCAAAAGTAGTAACGGTCACCAATTACACCGGTTTAGGTCGAAATTATATCATTCGACTAATGCAGAAAATGGGACTGAAGTACACCGGAGTGCTGTCGAGTGAAAGCAAACTGCTCGTAGCTGCCAGGTGTGTAAATTTTTTCTTTGGACCTTTGCGCTTTCGACTCTATTCCGCGTTCATCTTGACTGATGTGATTTGTTTTTGGTTTTGATCAACAGCAAGATAGGTTCAAAGGTGGATCATGCCATGGCGACAGGCACTCAGATTGTGAATCACTTATACATTGAAGAATGTTTCAAGACCTGGACGAGAGCGCCGCTAGAACCTTTGCATATCACATTTCCTCAGGGTGTTGATTTTTTTAACTTTGTCGGAGAACCGGCTCTCAGCTATCATGATATTGAAAGATGGGCAAGCTGGCCTGATGTCAAAATCCTCAAAAAGGCCGCCTTAGCCGAGCTCCCATCTGTGAAATGCCGTTCGACTACCGAGGTCACAACAAATTTGGTCCCAGACACTACTATCCGCACAAAAAATCAATCTGGTCTGAATAATGTCGACCAACAAGCCGTTATGAAGCAGTCGATCTCCAATTCAGCATCCTCTGCGCCCCTCAATTCACTCTGGAGCGGTCCCTCGAGCGAGCCACCCCTCGAGCGAAGCGCAACGGAGCCTTCGCGAGATGTTTCGGAAGTGCAAAGTACAATTCCACCTTATTGTTCGGACCCACCCGTATCTCACTCCAAGAAACGAGCGAAAAGAACTTTAATTTCACCCACTCCCGAACATACGCCAGCGGTGTCTGACGACGAGCTACCCACACCACGCGCACTACCTGAGCTAGGTATTCATCTTCACACAGAACTAGAAGCCGGGGCCCAAATCACAGAACAACTACCTGCTGAACCGCCAATCACCAATCAGTCTAATGTAACAGCTGCGACAAAATCCAAAAGTCCGTTGTCCCACGAGAAACCCGAAGGCGTTCATGTTGAACCTGCAAGGCCCGAAAAACGACCCAGGGCTAAGGATAGATTGGTCAAGCCATCTCAAGCTCGTCAATCAAATAAACATCAAGATGAGATGTCTGAAGTTGATAGCCCACTATCAGATTTCGAATCAGATGGCGAACCTCCGAAACCTGAAAAGCGCTCAAGGGTCAAGAATGCAGCCGACGGACCTCCAACGAAATCTCGCTTGTGCAACAAAGAAAATCGTACGGTTGTCGCTGTGGATGACTCGTCAAATTTCTCCGCTTCGGACAACGAATGTTCAAAGGGACTTGTCAGCGGAGGAACTTCTCGGACTGGTGATAACACTAGTCTCACCCCAACGCGACCTTTATCGCGACATCAGACGGCACCCACGTTTTCTGGCGCGAGTGATACGCCGAGAACTCGACGAACGCAAACTGAAAACATTGAAGAACAAATGTGTTTGTCTAAACCCAAGACTGCACAAACACGAGCTCGTCGCCAATCAGATGTAGAAGCTGATGTTTCGATGAGAAGTAACATGCAAGAAGGCACTCGAGCAACGAAACGACTTGCAGCTCAAAAAGGACAGGTCAAGTTAACGGAAAGCGTACGAGATATGAACTTTCATGACAAAGAGAAGAAACGAAAAAGACCATCCGGCTTACCTGGTGAAGAAGATGGTGGGTATTATGGAGATGTTAAACCAAGGCTTACGCCCAAGTCGATCAGCAGAGCGAGACGAGGAAGAACATCGGGAGCCAGTCCTGCTCATACCGATTCGAATGAACCTGTACCCTCAACCTCCAGAGGTACCGGTCGCCATCAAAGTGCTGGTGATATGAAAGACGATGACGAAGATGATGATGACTTGCCGTCCGGTTCTGAAATTCTCCGACACAGCAGTTTTAAACGATTATCGACCATGAGCACCGATGATCGAAAGCGCGCTCTTCTATCAGAAAGTGAAAATAAATCGCTCTTGGAAGTGAAAGGCTCCAGGTTCGTCCATTTTCTCCCATCCAACGGAACCGCCATCGTATAGGTAATGAATTGAACTTTGTTTGTTTGCTGTTTTGTGATCAGAAGAACAAAAAAAGATCCATCAACGAACGTAAAGTCAGGCGCGAAGACAACGGGTGTCCGTATAGTACAAAGTGGCAATCCAAGTATAAGCAAAAAGTTAAAAACTGTTAGTTCGTATCATTCAATCCAAAATTACATATGAAGTTTTGGGGATCATCATAACTATTAACTAATGATCATTTGTATTATGTTTTACCAGGGCCTTGAAAAATTAGGAGTGAAGTTCGCCGAACACGCCGAAGGCTTTACTCACTTACTTACTAATGAGATTGCAAGGAAAGAGAAGCTTCTCCTGGCCATCGTACATGGCCGACCGATAGTTAGTCACGCATGGGCTGAGGCATGTGTAAAGGCGAAAGAAATCCTTGGTGATAATTTTATTTATCATATATCGTTTCTTCTGGTATGTTTTGACTGAACTCAATTACTTTCTTCTTAATTTGATTGATAGAACCGGGTGAATATTTACCTGTAGATAAAATAGGTGAAGAGAAACATAATTTTAAATTACAAGAATCAGTGACAAAAGCAAAAGAAAGTAAACTTTTGATTGGTGAAGTCTTTTATGTTACACCCAATGTCAAACCTAATCGAGAATTTATTCAAGAAGTTATTGAAGCTGCAGGTGGGAAGGTAAGTAAGAAAGAGTGTTTGTGTTTTTTTTTTGTGCCTTAGAAGATTTGAAGAACTGAAATAATTTACATTTTTTTTTTTTTTTTTGACTCAGGTTCATTTACATGCACCATTAGTAAAAAATATTAGAGATCATCCTGAAGCACATGTAATTTCTTGTGAAGATGATGTAGGAATTTGGAAACCTTTGTTAAAGAAAGAGGATTTTGAGGATCCTATTCCGATTTATTCAAAAAACACTATCTTAGAAGGTAAGTAAAAGTTTTCTGTCTTCTCTCTCTCTTTGAAAAATAAAATCAAACAAACCTACATACCACACTACAGCAAATTATGATGACCAATGTATTGACATTTTTCAATTTCTTGGGGGTCATATCTAGGTCTTCTGACACAAAATATGATTTACAAAAAATCAGATGAAATTGATTATACAGTTGCTGATAAATACCATCATAATTTGTAACACATTAAGCATTTTTCATTTTTCATCTTGTTTGTTTACAAAGTTGTATATTTGGTGTGAGATTGGTACATACTCTCTTGATATCAAAAGAGAGAACCAAAAAAAAAAAAAAAAATGTAAGATCATTTGTGAATTTTGTTGACTTTTGTCTCTATTGGCTGATGAGTTGGATGACATATCAAAAGGACATCCTATTCTGAGGCCGACGATTGTGAGTGCCTTTACAGGACGGTCGGCCTGCAACTACGTTGATGCGTGCACAGGATGGGATCAATCGTCCCTCTCTGATTGGCCATAGTGAGACCACGGTCGTGGCTGACTTTGCATTTGCAGTTTCAAAGTCCCCGTACGACGTGGGCTCATCAAACTGACAATTCAAGTGACATAGATCGCCTTAGTTCTCCCGCGTGTATGCCGGCTGCAAAAGCCATAAACATGCAGTCCAGATGATTTTTCTGGACCAAGCGAACAATAAATTAGATCTACTGAGTACAGTAATGGTCAGTGGAACTGATACTGTTCTTAGGTCGGACAGGACAGCTTTCTGAAGCTTTCAGACAGCAGTACTTGGGGTGGGAGCCGGTGGACGAGCACGGTTGGTCGAGGACGACTTGCTCGTGACTGGGATAGATTTAACTTAACTAAGTCCCTCCTGAGAAGCGAGCCTCGAGGAGGGGGATAGCTGTCTCGGAATCTAGATAAGTGTCGTGAGTTCAGACAACTTCTTATTACTTGAACCGTGAGAGATGCGATAGTTAAAAATAAAACGCAATCCGCTTCGGACGGCGCGAGTCAGTCTGGATCATACAACCAGGCACAATCATCCGCCATCCCCTCCTGCCCTCGCAAGTCCCTCTTCATCTGTGAGTACAGCTCATACTGAAATCCTGATCGATGGGTCTCACCAGCGCTTGGTTGCTTACATTAGAAGCTTCAACTAAGGCTTTGGGACTGGCCCTGCAGTAATATCGGAGATTGAAGAAGTGAGCCACGATGGACTCGGAAGAGCAAGAATTGATTCGGTTGATTGTTAATCTACCTCGAAACCGAAATCCGTACTGGACCTCAGCTGCTTACCTGCAAAAAGCAATCGAGGTAGGTCCCTGCTATTGGTTGAATAACGCGCGTAGAGAGTAGCTTACCCAAATTTTATACGGATCTATTAGTCTCCAAAATTAGAGCCATGGACCCGAAACCTCCTGATTTTGATGATTTTTGGATACATGATGTATGCCTCAGCTTCTCCAAGTGATGAAGACCCAAACCAAGGAATTTATACAGGTCACACCTCAGCATGTTCCTACAGGGTGTTCATCTCGTTTATATCAGGACAAGGCTACGCGCTTTCAGGCTGTTTGAATATACACATTGTGAGTCAAGCTTCATCTAGTGCCCGAAGTTTTTCTTCTGATGGTCGTCTTGTTCTTGTGATACACAGTGGGGTTGGTCCGCATAGATGTTCCCAATATGTCTTCGATCGCGTATTGTTTATATCCCCCCTGTTAGTCGGTAGTACTTTGATTAGTCAGATGGAGTTGGTTAACATAAAATGCGTGATAAACTGACTGCATGGCACAAAAAAAAAAGTGGTTATTGCCGACTTGGTAATGCAGATACTGATCGAGTTTGGTCATCGTGACATGACCAATAAAGTGCCACTTTTCGGCTGTAAGTTCTTAGTATTACTAACGGGCTCATGGTATGTTTTTTGTTTTGCTTCCGAACTTTTTTTATGGAAGACACTGGCTAACTGCATATTCCTGTGAACTCACAGGTGTATGTAGACTTTGATCCTCTATGAGCCTTCTTCAAATGATCATTCAAAACTCAACGCTACGCCTTATCCTGTACCCCTATCATGCGCCATCCAAAAAGGCTTCTTGTGGGTGTGCGCATGTCAATGCGCGGCGACGATGTGGGGCGAGTCGTGGAGTGTAGCTGTGAGTGTTGCATTCGAATATATGTCTTGGATTTCATTTTGGTAATGGCAAGTCAAATATCAGGTCCAAAAACGTCGCCGACTTCGGCTCCCCCCTGCTTTACGGTGGACGCTCAACCTGCTCTTTGTTTGCCTAGCACTGTCACCCATACGTGAGTCATTTAAACCTGAACTGATTGTTTCGTCGAAAATTACAAGTACTTATCGCCCTTCTCGCAGCACTTTTAATTTGGACTTTTGAAATGGCGAATCGCGAATATGCGGGATTGAAACAAGTTCAACATACAGTTGTGGGAGCCTTGAATCAGGCGGCACCTGGTTACGATCCCGTTGCGTACAGTCCGATGAAGGTGCTCACGATGTTGATACCAGCAAAGAAGATGGTGCAATACAAGGTGAGATAAACGTGCAACGGATAGGAAGTCAAGCCGATACGCAATTGACATCCCTGAGTCTCTGCTAGAATGACCTGGCATATCGTGTTCGGTTCGGAATATGGGTCGGGCTGGTGGATTTATGTTTGCTTTCCATGGTGAGTATCCCTGTTTGCTTCAATTTTATCGCACCGCGGCACATAACGATTTTGAAACAATATACGTGTGATCCCTTTCCTGGTAGCTCTACATCCCCATATTAATCATTTCCCTACGAGAAATTCGAAAAAGAACCAGGGAGGTTGAATTCACTCTGACCGCTGCTACTGGGGAACAGTGCACAGTTTTAATGAATATCCAATCTCGCCTCGCGGAAGAGCGTCGTAGCATTCTTCAGCACGCTCTAGCAATTTACTTTACTACGAACTTGTTCATCCCCGCTCTGGCGTGGCAGGTCAGTCCTGCCTGTGGTTTTACGGTTGCATTCCTTCAGACTTCATTGACATTCTCGGTACTTATGTACAGATCTGGATTGCCAGAGGAGACTTTTTGAAGAATCAAAAATGGCACACTGGAACTCAGCTTGGGATGCACCTCCCGTTTGCAATTAGTGGGAACATGTACGTTGTTTTCTCTACCAGCTTAGGCACAGTGAGAAAGACGATACACAACTCTGACGCAATCCATCAAATTCAGTATTGTTGTGATCCTCAATCTTCAGGCCAGAAGATTCTTCAAAGCATGTCATTCTATGGAATTCCCAAGTGACATACCAGCATCAAAAGCTCGGAGTAACGAAACGGGGAAAATTAAAAAGGATAGTCGAGAAGGCAGTGATGGAGAATTCAAAGCTACACTATGATATCAACATAGCAACAAGTACAGTAGTCAAATTATGCAAAAAACAAAGAACATTCTTCAAGCATGTAAGTTGAATGGTAACCGTGTTTCAATACTGCACAAGTCCCTCCAGTTATGTCTTCCCCATACTCTCAATGGCAGCAAGGATTTTACACCCTCCCCCAGATTATTGATGTGGGGAATGTCAACTAGGATTTCAAAAACTATATTTCTCTTGCTCTACACCTTTTTCCACTACCAGATGTCTTCTGCACCAAAGATTACAGTATGTATGTAAGGGTATCACAGGACATAAAGGCACATCTATACTGTTGGACCAATACCAATGAGGTAAGGGAATGGTTGTGTTGAGCCAGCCAGCAGACTTTTTTTTCAAGTTTGAACAACAGTCTGCTTGTGGGGCTCATACCCTAAGCAGATCCTCTACCAACTGAGCTAAGTGCACTGGGTCAGTCCATTGTGCAATGATTGGGGATTTATGTGCATACAGAATGAAGATCTCAGATGACAGATGTCCTTGCAATGTCAATATTAGTCAGAGTACTTTTATCGACTCCTGACTTGGTTTTGAGAAAGAAACTGATTGTGAAGATAGAGAATCATGCCTTGATAAGTCACAAGGCAGATGTTGAACTTACAAGGACATGTTATTGGCACAAGACTTAGTCTGATATTAGATATAAGTAAATCACTAGACTTGTTATTGGTCTTATTTTGGAAGTTTCAGTTAAGTTTTTGATGCTTTGACTGGGTCTGGAACTAGTACCTTGTTGGTGGGTTTCCTTGTCGACTGGAGTTGAAGGGAAGTTGTTGGTGCTTGACTTATCACAAGAGGTTTGGAGTGATGTTCAGATGAAAGAAAGAGGGGGAGCTGGAATCAACTCAAGCCTAGACAAAAAGGTGAGAAAAAGGGTGAAAGAGGAGAAGATAAGAGAGAGAGAGGTATTTGACAGGAATATACAAGTCTAACTAAAAAGCTTGTTTTTAGGGTGCGATTGGCAACCGACTTCAAAGTTGGTTTTTCAACTTTGGATTTGAGTTTGAAGTCGGGTAAATACCTGAAACCATGATCTTGTTTGGTACCATAAGAAAATGGATTCTGAAGTCAAAAAACTGACTTCAGAATCCATTTTGAATACATTTTCATCCAACTTTGACAAATCTGGTTTTACCAGATTCAACTGACTCACAGAATCCAATTTCTGGATTCTCTCAAGTGAAATCAACCACTTCCAGCCTCACTTGGTCCCCACAACCCCTCCTCGACCAATCACCAACCAACACCCTTCCTCCACTCCACTCATTTGGACTTTGTCCGAGTCAGATGATGAATTGGAATTGATTGAGTCAGACATGTTGACAATGGTTGGTTTGATGGTAGGAAGAGAGGGATTGGAGCTGGCCAGGGTGTGTCTGTAAGGTAACTGGGGACTTGTAATTTTTTTTATGATTTCCAAAACCAACTTCAGAGTTGGTTCTCCAAACAAACCAACTTGGATTCAGAGTTAATTCAGGTTGATTCTCTGGATTCTACCCAAATCAACCCCAAATTTGGGAAGAATGACTTCTCACATGTGAGACATCATTCATGTTTGGAGTTAATTCACACTTGGAGTTGGTTGCCACATGCACCCTTAGAGTCTAAAGGAAAATTTTTAAGAAAAAAAGATATTTGAAAATAGTGTTATAATATTCAAGTGCTCCCCCTTCTCTTGGATCTGAGATGGGTCTTTATTTATATCTTATTAGATGATTTTTTGTTTGAGGTATCTTGCCTTGTTCTGTAGGAACTGGGTATGTAACTAGGGGTCTTGAAACTCAAGCCTTCTTCCTAACTGCGACTTAATTTCCTCCAGGGTCTAGTGATTTGGTTTCACTGGCTGAAGTCTAATCTGGACAGAACAACCCTTTTTCATATATGATGTCAAGGGGGTCTCTTGTTTAAAGAAGGCTTACATTGTATTTTCTAAGAAGGGATTTTACATACTTCCAGAGAAATCTTTTCTATGTATGTATTGCCTTATCTTTTATTCTTGTCATGTGAGTGTAGTTTGTAGTTTAGTCATAATATGATCTTTTGATTATATGGCTCCTTGAAACTGGAGTCTAGGTGTATGTAGTGTTTTTGTATTTTTATTGAGTTGTCAGTTTGTGGTATACTTCTTCTTTACTCAAGGGCTGACAACTTTTGTACAGAACCAATTGAACATGTCACTATCACAGCATTCCTATAATGATTTTATATCTCGTGTCCCTTTCTGTAAATATTGTAGTCATGTAGACATTGTGGATATGTTTCCCTTTTTCCTTATCAAAACATTTTGTTATTAGCAATCACATCTTCTTACTTACTTACGAGAATAAGATAAACATATAAGCATATTACAGTATCCCTAATATGCTTGTGTATGAACCCTAGTACTAGAGTCATCAGAATTCCCCCCTGATCTGTATACCTCCTGTCTTAGGGGACACATACTTCCAAAAAAAATTTAAATTTTTTTCAAAGTGCTATTTCCAATGTGCTTACATCACAGCCAGGCCTAACTTAGCTAAGTCCCTAATGTACATCAGCATTTTTTGAGGACGGGTCCTCGCCGAGGTATGAGGGACTTATGTGTTATGTTGGTTTTTTGGTGTGGTAGGTTTTGAAATCTAATAGAGGATTTTTTGATTTCTCTAC
>AWVX01014519.1:0-10247 GCA_000500245.1 Cronartium ribicola 11-2
TGGTAACCCCCCTCCTCCTCCTCCTCCTCCTTTTTTTTCCTTTTTAATACTCAACTTGTATAGATAAAGTACTCCATGAAGGGTTTGACAGATATCACCAATATATTAAATACACACCTTTTTGAAAAAAATAAATTAAAATCAAAATATATATATATATAACTCATCAATTATTTTACTTTTAAAGGTAATAAATAATCATTCATGGATAGATATAACTTTATAAGGGGATGGATGATCCACTTAAGTTTATATATATAAACAAGAATACTTTATAACCAAGTGAAGAATAGTGAAGAATACAAGTCTTCCTCTTTCCAGAGTTCAACTAACTATAGTTTATACTTGTTGGTCCTAGGTACATACTTGCTCAATGAATTGAAGCTCATAGCTCACCTCCAGCCTATAGAGAAAAACAGGTAAGGTAGCCATCAAGAAGTCTCACCTTGACAATTAGACTTTCTTTCTTAAAAAAAGACAATCATTTCTATCCTCCCCTTTAAGAAAATAATACTTGTACATTGATATTTCTCTTGTGTCTACTAACCAAAAAAAGCTACCTTTCCATTCAAATCTCACATACGCAAAAAAAAAGAGAGAGAATCTTAATCAACAAAAGAAAGAAATAAACCAATTCATTTCCGTATCATGTAGAAAAAGATGGATAAAAAGCTTTGATAAGTTTCAAAGACCAATAAAAGAAGTATTCCAACACAAGCAACAAAAAAAAAGACGCTTTAACAAACCAATCAACAGACAACACAACTCACACTCATTGAAAGAGGAAAAAAAAGGGTAACTTTGGTAAGAGTATAAGGACGCCATGAGTAGGCAAGATATATATAAAAGTTCAAGATATATAGTAGTAAAGAGAATTATTGGTATAAACCATGATTAAAATGACTCAAAGAGATGCTAAAAAAAAAAACTCAGATCAGTTTTCGTGAATTTTTTTGTTCAAGAAGGAAATAAGAACTAACGCCATATGGATCAGATCCTATTTCTGATGGATTAAATTTAGCACCATGTTTATTCAATTGTGAACGCATAATTCCAGGTAAATCTTCAATTTTAACTTCCGGGTATTTTTCAAAGTTTGATGTATCACCAGGTACACCTATTCTAGGTAAGATAGGAGCCTAAAAGGAAAGACCAAAGATATATGTAGCGTTTTAAAAGAATAAAAGAAATGTTTTTTATAAATGACTTACTCTAATCGTTTGTTTACTAAGTGAATCCCAATCAACACCAGTAAACCAATCATGATTTTTAATATCTTGTATACCACCTTTTAAATTACCCAATCTTTTAGATCTATCTATATTTAATAACTTTAAAATCAAATCTTTTGAAATTAAATCTATATGATTTGGAAAATTGATATCACAATTTAAGATTTTTTCATAAATCTTAAATGGATTATTGTTTTCAATTAAATTTGAATTATTATAAAATGGTGGATAACCACACAACATTTCATAAATTAATATACCTAATGCCCAATAATCTACTGCTTTACCATGACCTTTTGATGTTATAATTTCAGGTGCTAAATATTCAGGTGTACCACATAATGTCCAAGTTCTATCTGGTACTTTTTTAGCGAATCCAAAATCGGTTAATTTGACGTATCCCTATTTATTCAAAAAAAAAGGGGGGGTTAGTAGAGAAAATGGATGAGTTTTTAAATCAAGCATGTCGTACATTTGGACCTAGTAAGATATTTTCAGGTTTAAGATCTCTATAAACAATATCAAGTTCATGTAAACCTTGTAATGCTAATAAAACATTAGCAGCAAAAAATCTAGTGACATCAGATGTAAATCTACCTGCTCTTCTTAAATGACTAAATAATTCACCACCTTGTATAAAATCTAACAACATGTATAAATTAATTTCATCTTGAAATGTACAGATCAAATTAACACAAAACTTGTTTCCTCCAGAGGTAAGTAGACTTAATAAATCTTTCTCTGAATTCATATGTTCAACTTGTTTTAATCTGACGATTTCGACTTTTTTTAATACTTTCATGGCGTAATACTTTGATCTTAATTTGATTAATAATACTTTTCCAAATGTACCTGTACCTAATGTACAAATGACTTCTATATCAGCCAAACTGAGTCCGAATTGAGATCCTTTACGGTATATTGACATTGGTCTTTCATCTTGTGATGATGATTCAAATGATGAAAGTCTGTTTTGAAGGCTTGGATGACAAGTATGATGATGAGTTTGAAATTGTCTTAAATTGAGCGGGGGTTCATCATGAGTTTGTGGATTGATCGAGTTGTGAATGAGTGAATGAGTATGTTGATGATCCGAGTTGGTATGTTGACGTGACCAAAGATGATGAGGAGTAGACTGATGATGATCTGTTGTATCGATAGTCGTCGTGGGTGAAAGGAGAGGATGTGAAGAGGTAGATGTGCTACTACTAGATGGGCTAGATTGAGTAGAGGTATTAGTGGTAGGACAATTTGATAAAGTGGGACTGAGATGATTTCTTAATTGATGGTGGATAGATTGTGAAGGTGAGATTGGATGACTACTACAAGTTGAAGAGATCCAATGAGATTGTTCAGGTGAGAGTTCGAATGAGTTGGTCGAGTTGTTGATATGATCATGAATCGAAGTTGGAATATAAGAGATAGGAGGAGGTAAGATAGAATGATGGTGGTCACCTGAATGAGAGAAAGGGTAAAAGTGATGGTGATGAAGGTGATAATTAAAAGCAGACATTTGAGGATTAAACTGGGGATTAACTTGATGATGGGTTGATGATGAGAGTAAGTGGTTATCTGAGGTGAGATGGTGATGGTGATGGTGATGAATTGGTGGTTGAGTAGCTGTTGACCGATTTGGAAATGGAGAGGGAGCAGCCATACTTAACTCAAATAATTCAGAGAGAACAGAAAAGAGAGGAATCACTTAATTTAATTCTCTCCTTCCGATCATTTCCATCTAAATTCAATTCTCAAACCCCCCTTTTTGGGGGGCTAAATTTAGACTAAGTATCCCAATTTCGACTAAGTATGTCTCCTTAAATGTACCACCTTAAGTACCTCTGATTACATATACACCCTCGGCCAATCAATCACTCTCTCACTTCATCTCGATCAATCAGTCTCATCATTCTAATACTAAGTACATAATCCTTCACTTATCTAAATCAAAAGACACTTATTTAAATCTCACCTCAGCTCATATTCATGGGTTGCCATACTATCTACTAGTTGAATCATAAAAAAGACTAAAAACTTTTCTATATCATAATACCGCCCTCACATTACTTAATACATTTCTATTCTAACTTATATATCTCTGTACTGTCTTGTAATCATAATAACTTACACAATCTCAATATGGGTGGCTTTTTTTTTCAAGGATATTATTCTTTCCTCTTGGGTTATTATTATTATGATTAATTTGTATACACTATAATCCTTCTTTTAATACTTCAACTTATGCAGCCGAATAAAGAACCCCCACCTGGTTTTCAAGCCATATAACACATTGGTAATCACAAAAAAAGGACCAGTAGGGTTAACCATAAACACTCATTAATAAACAAAAAGTTTATCAAAATATTAAACAAAAAGTTTATCAGAATCTTAAACAAAATCAATTGTCATCTTCTTCTTCAATGAATTCCTGATCAATTAGAAATATATAAAGAAAGAAAATCTCAAAAAAAAACAAAAACAAAAAACATGCATTTTGAATGATGACTCCACCAACCGGATACGTTTTAATCATATCAGATCATCATTCAACTACATATGTATCTTTATAGAAAAAGAAAAAGTTCCACACGCTTTCATTCTTTTTAACCTTTACATGATCACTTCAAAATCATCAACCATCATCCAAATCTGCCGCTCGACGTTTCATGGCAGCTGACATCTACAATTGATTAAATAAATAAATAAAAACGAATAATTTAAAAATTCAATCAATTTACTCAATGACGTATACGGAATATTTTTTTTGAAAAAAAAAACACTCACTTTTGATTGAGCAGCTTCATGTTTAGCTAACTCAGGTGGACAACGAGATACAGGACTTTTAGTAATTTCTTGTTTTAAATCATAAAGTACATCTGCATCATCATTCGTTAAAAATGTTATAGCTATACCAACTTTTCCAGCACGTCCAGTTCGACCTAAGAATTTTATAAATCATAAAGTAAATAAATCATAAAATAACCACTCCCAATTCTCATCTCATCAGAGACCAAAATAAAAATAAAATAAAATGATACGAGATACTCACCAATCCTATGCACATAAGCTTCAATGGTACCAGCCATTTGAAAATTAACCACTAAACTAACATTAGGTACATCAATCCCTCTACCAGCTAAATCAGTAGCCACTAGTATATCAGATTCTCCAGCTCTAAGTGAAGCAAGTGCAGCCTCTCTTTGTTCTTGATTCTTACCCGAATGAAGTGTAGTAGTAGACCAACCAGCTCTAGAAATCTCTTTAGCTAATTGATCGGCTGTCTTTTTCTGATTAACAAATACAATAATAGGTGGGGTATGACCTTGATTAAGTACTTCTAATAATCTACCTCGCTTCTTATCTTCATTAGGTAAAAATTCAACTTGTTGATCTACCGTATCTACTGCTTGTCCTGCTACTCCAATCGTCACCACGGCTGGTCTTCTTAAATATTTTCGAGCTAATCGTTCGACGGCAGGTGGCATCGTAGCTGAAAACATCACCTAAACGTTTTCATATCTTAATCAGTTAATACATCATTGAATCGTATAAAAAAAAAAACTCTAATTTACTGACTGTTTGACGGTAAAGTCCTTTGACACCACTAACATCAAATCCTTCAATTCCACCAATAAAACTAGTCATCTTGTTAGAATCTTCTGCTTCTTCTGTATCAGGTTTAAGGTTACTTAATGGAAGTTGATCAAGAATAAAGTTAACGACTTCCTCAAAACCAAGATTAATCATACGATCTGCTTCATCCATTACAACATATGTACATTGTCCTAAAACAAGTACATGTCTTTCTATACAATCTTTTAATCTACCAGGTGTAGCTATAATAATTTCAGCTCCATCTCTCATATTTAATGCTTGTTCTTCCATGGCTTTTCCTCCTACGATTGATACACATCTATAACCTAATCTAAGAGCAAATTTATTCGTTTCACTCTCAATTTGTTGTGCTAATTCACGTGTAGGTGCAAGTATTAAAGCATATGGACCTAAATGTCGATTATCATCCGTAAGTGGTGCCAACTTTCCAATATAAGTTAACATTGGAATCACAAATGAGGCCGTTTTACCCGAACCAGTTTCGGCAATTCCAATCAAATCCCGATTATTCAATCCAAGTGGAATAGCCTGACGTTGAATAGGTGATGGCTCTTTATATCCTACTTCATCAATAATCTCTAAAATTTGCATCGGAATCTTGGACTCGTCCCAGGATCTCATCGGGTTAGGAATATTACCACCACGTGCCGCAATCGAGAAATCTTCTCTAAAAATTCGCCAGTCACGCTCACGCATGGCTTCTAACGGTTTCTGACTCCAATGGAGTTCGTTGATCACTGCTGAACTTCGTTTAGACCCAGTCGACATCGGTGTCGAGGTGAGGACCTCATCTTCAGGGTTATAACGTGTCTGATGATGCGCCTTGCGAGAAGATTGAGCGGCGGGGTCAATTCCAGCCAACTTTCCATTCCCATAAAGACCAAACCGACCGACAACCTGAACAGCGGTCGTTGTAGGAGGTGGGACAGAGCCTCTATTATGGTGACTGGATCCAGATTGACTCGAACTTGGTACAGAGATAGGAAGTGATGGAGCTGTGACAGCGTAAAGCGGGTCAACTTCTTCTAAGGCTGTATCTTCATCCTTGGCCCAATCGAAAACAAATTTTTTATCAGACATTTTCCTAATCCTTCGCTTTTTATTATCTGGTTGACCAAGATAACGAGCCATAAGGAGTTTTTGGTTCAGCGCGGGTGGTGGAGCGGTACCGATCATAGGTCCATTGTTCGGTAATACGCTATTTCCATTCATGTCGGGTACAGACGCAGAAGCAGGGAATGTAGGTGGAGGCATTGAGGATGATGAGGACGAGTTTGGGGGGATGAGATTGGAGGATGATGAACTCGAAGAATTCGTATCGGCTCGTACCGAATTTCGTAAGCCAGATGGGCCAGGTCCGGAAGTAGTGGGGCCAGTCTTACTCCTCAGAGCTTTCGGAGCCGTCGGTACGCCTTCCATGTCGATTCGCGAAGAACCAGAGCCTCGCCTGTCACCTTGACCGTACGGGAGTCCAGTTCCGTTGGAGTCAGAGTATCCACGATCACCTCGACCACTACCGTTCCGGCCAGAGTAGGCTCCATACTTGGACTCGCGAGCACTACGCTCAAGCTCCTCACGTTTCATGGCCTCCTCGGCTAATCTAGCTTTCTCAGCGGCGACCTCCTGAGCTCGTTTCTCAATCGCAATCGCTGCTCGCTCTTCTTTTGATAAAAATTTCGGCTATCAAAGAATGAGAGATACACAGAATAAAACAAGTTGGTAAATCAAACTCTGGATGGTTGATCAGTAATGGTTTGAAAGTTATAAGTTACTTTACTGGCCGCTTCCTTCTCTGCCTTCTGTTGGGCGAGTAAACTCTCGATCGAGAGAGGTTGCTTAGATCCAGATTGACTTGTCTTGTTCGTAGTCGAGGAATTGGTGGATATTGCAAGGTTTGCGGCTGCCTTGACGGCGGGCGATGGGCCCATACCCATTTCTACTGGATGATTTAGATTCAGGAATATTTTTGTTGAGTGCAGTCCGATCGATGGGTTGATTAAGTAAGTTGAATGTGGGTGGTGGTTCGATCTGGCAAGCCTCATACTCGGAGATGCCCGCACTGTATCCGCGGGGCGTGCATACTGGCACACTCAGCATGGCGTGCACTTGAAGCTCATTTTATCGGACAGAACATTCGACAAAAGCGCGAACGGTAACAAGAAAAAAACAAGCAAAAAAAGATGCCGTCTTCATCTCCAATTCCCAATTCCATGTCTTCTCTCAAATACATCTCCAATCCACCTTCGTCCTCTGACTCTCATTCGGTCTCTCGATCACCTTCTCCTGAGCAAGACCTTCAAGCAGGGTAAGTAACATATGATCCACTCAAATCTTAAATTTAAAGCTCATGAAACATCTTAAAACCTTTTTTTTGGTAAATTGTTCTTTTCTTACTTAGTCCTTCATCTTCTTCTAACACCATCGTAAACCAACGAATGAATCGAGATGAAATTCAAGCAGCCTTAGACGAAGAACGTGCCCTTGTGATCAAATTTGGACCTCTACCTTACGCTACCAGTCTCGATGTACTAAACGCTCTCGCACACTCACTCTCAGATCCGCCTTACCGTTTACCCACTCCTGATTGGGTTGATAGTGCTCAAGGCACCACTGCTTTCTTTGGTTATCTGTACGATGATAACCCAGATGATAGTAATCTCTTACGCAAACTCTTACCCGCACTTGTTCAACACTTGAATAAGTGTGAGGTTAACTTACTTGATATCGATCAAATTCGCGCAATGGGACTTCAACCGATCAATTCTTTGGCTGTTCCATTACGTTGGTCAATTTGCTTAGTAGGTTACTTACCAGGATCAGTATTAGGATTAGTTAACCCTTGGTCAAATAAAGATCTAACCATAAATAAATTCAAACAAGAACAAAAAATTAGTAAAAAATGTAAAAGTTTAAATACTGGTCAAGATTTAATAAGAGAAACTTATTTTACAAAAAGAAATAGGAGAGATGATCAAGTTTTAAATTTAAAAGAAAATTATTCAAAAATTGAAAAGAAATTGAAATTGGAAAAAGGTAAAGAAAAACTTGCAAATACAGCAAAATCAATGATTAAAGCACGTCAAAATCGACCTTCACCACAAGAGAAATGGACAGATAATGCAAAAAAATGTCAACTTAGATCTGGGGTTAGACATTCTACGGAATGATAATCTTCAAAAATTGGTGTATGTACTATAGTAGTATTCTCTTCAAAACCAACACGATACATGGAGGAAGTGTAAACGGGTGTAATTGAACTAACTGGATTTGGAGTAAGGGAGTATGTTTAGTTTGTAACGCGCCACATTGCGTTGTTCTGCTGTCTTGCAAGACACTTACCTCTTTTGGGAAGTGTTGCTGACACGTTGGGTAGCAATAGAGATTGTTCCGACCTCTTTGGGAAGTGGACGTTGAGTTATCAACGAGAAAGGGCTTCTTCGACGATACTACATATACTCAGCTCTCCTTTCCCCCTCCTGATTCTTTTCCTCATCGAAAAGAATCAGTGAGTAATCTCCTTACGCTGTCAAATCTATCTTTCCTTTTTGCTACAAACTTCTATGTATTTTTCCTCTCATTTGTTTTTTCTTTCTCATTCTATCTAACGTGCGTTTTCAGACTTTGTTCACTTCATTCTCCACGTCTCTCACCTTCCCTACGCGGTCAGGTGTGTATCCCTGTCTGTCTAGAGCCTGGCCACTGCCCGCCTAGATCAGTGTTCTGACCTGTTGCCCTCAGCTCCGTTTGTAGTTTATTACATGTCACACTTCAAGAAAATTTATTATACTCTAGAATGGTCCCTAACTTGTATCTAAGACTTGATTACTGTGTAGCAAGTTGTAAAGGTGAAATATTGGATGATGTAATGGCTGTACCTCTCTAAATTTCAAAGCTATCAAATGCTGTATCGTACCAAGACAAGCAGTCAAATGTTTTATCATATCAAGACTTCTTTGATGTGCCACAGAATATTCTTTGAATGCGATAATAATAATAGCAAAGCAGGAATATTACAAATACTGTAGCCCCAAATCTCAAGCCAATTCACTTAAATCTCCAATACAACACTTCTTATAGAACAAATCTTAATGATTCATCTTCTTTTGACCATCCCACCTTTGAATGCTAACAACGACATTCCCACACCTCCAACATTCCCACCTTCTATCTAAGCTTGACTCTCTCCAATTAATAATCTCAGATACCAAGCAATGGTAACAATAAAGCCCACCGCAACATCCGACCTCATAAGCTACTTTTACACTTAGCTCGGCAGATGATGGTAAGACTGGAAATCCACCTAGTGGATCATTTGCATTCGCTACTGCTAGTGAAGTGGTCGGGTTTGTAAGTTTTGATGTGCAGATTGGGCAAGCGGTATGAGGTAAGTGACTGTAAGGGCCTGTGGTAGGTTTCTTTACAGTCGTGATATCGGGCAGGCTTGAGTCAGAGGAGCGGGTGAGGGTCTTGATGAGGGTAGATCGAGCTTGAAGAAGCCTGAGCTTGAGTCGCCGAACGTTGATGAAAGGTAAGATGAAGAGTAAAAAATCCTGATGAATGGTTGAAGATCAATAGAGAGAAAGAGTCAGTAAAGAATGTGAGTGGGATTGGATCAAGATGAAGACTGACAGTAATAGATTCCCAGACTAATTGACGATTCAAGAACTCAAAGCTAACGTTCCTGAGAGTAGCTGAAGATGCATAGACGAGTCTGATACCAAGGAAGCGTTCGAGGATAGAGCGATATCGACCGTCATAAAGGAAGATGAGAAAGTTAGCCAGCTTACAGCTCGCGCGAATTCGCTCTAGCATTGTTGAGAGATCCCAGGCGAATCGACACCAGTATCTTTTTCGACGTGATCGATCGATAGTGCTTGAGAAGAGTGAGCTGATGCTTGGAGCCGGTGGGCAATCTGCCCAAGCGGATGACAGCATATAGTCGCGTAGACGGCCATGAAGATAAGAAGGTAAGATATCGAGGAGAATGTAGGCTTTTATCTGAGTTTGACTTAAGGCTCGAGGAGTTGATCTCCAACCCGAGTGTTCTATTGAGTGAGTTCAAATATGAGCTGAAGCCATTATGAAACAAGGAAGATGGAAATGAGATGATCTGACAAGAAGTATGACCAACCACAGCCAGGGGTTGGTTCGAAGGAAGACCACCTGAGATTTTGAAGCTGAGATCCATAGCTCACGGAGCGATTGAGGGATGAGAACAGGATGAGGGATCGAAGGATGGCAGATTGCTCAGGATGGTATTGAGTTCCGAGGATGGGTGTTAATGCGTTTGAGAGATTAGATTGTAAGATCGATTGAAGTTCCTGATCGAGTAATTCAGCGTCAAGTTGATTGACTCGACTGATCTGAGGTCTTGATGGCGTTTGATTCTGATGATGAGCCATA
>AWVX01014581.1:0-18455 GCA_000500245.1 Cronartium ribicola 11-2
CAGATCTCTCTTCGTCGAAATCTCTTGTTACTTTTCTCTTCTTTTCAAATTCTTAAGACGTTATTTTAAATTAGTTTTCAAATAAAGATTCTTTTGGAGTTGTCTTTTCGCGTTTACTTAAAGAGAGCACCGTACTTGTGCCGAAATCTCGCGTAAACAAAACCTTGCTCGTTGTCAAAGTTCGGACATATGAGTATAGTCATTACAAGAGGGCCGAAAACCGTTTGAAGGAGTCAAACTCATGGTAATCGTCCAACACGTGAACCAGGCGCTGGCCCAAATAGAGGTATCGATAGCAGGCCGAAACTCAAGGTAAAGGGAGCGGTGATGCTGCCATTGGGGAGTATCAAGCTATTCACCACAACTTGGGCTGAAGCTGAATGGCTACTTGAGAACAGAAGCACTTGGTCCACTCGAGCTGACCCAGATCTGATTATATCCCCCACAGTGTTCCCAGTGGTCATTGATTCAGTTCCGTTGGACTTGTACCCAGAAACCGAGACAATCAAAACTGTGCTGGCAGATCAAAATCTGATCCCCTTGGAAAAAATCCATTCCATACAGTGGCTCAGCAAGCCGACATACCCAGGACAGACAAGTGGATCCATTATCATGATTCTTTTGGACAAAGAGCTGACAAACAGGATGATTAGGGGATCAGTCTATTTTGAAGGGAACAGCTTAAGGGTTAGAGCATATAAGAAGAGCAGGGTGCAATGTTTTCGCTGCCAAGAACCTGGTCATATCAGTCTGCATTGCAAAAATAATGTTTTGTGCAAACACTGCGGAGCCAACCATGACTCGAGAACTTGCCCAGATCCATAACCTGACCACCCCCACTGTGTGAGATGCATTACACAAGACTCGATGCTAAACCCTGACACCCCAATAGACAAGACGAATGAAAAATACTCGCACACTGCCTCTAGCGCAAACTGCCCTATCAGATCCAAAAGTTTACCCAAACCATCAACACAAGCATGCTGAGAAGAACCAGAACCCAAGACACACGAAGTTCCCTTTCCACTCTTCATCTCCCTCCCCCACAACCATCCACAATAGCGCCAGATACAATAGTTACTGATTCCTTTGCCTTGAACCCAGAAAATCCCAGTTTAACGATTGCACAACTGAATTGCTTCAACAAACACAGTGTTGTACAAAACTTACTAGCTGACAAGACATATACGGTACTTATCTTGCAGGAACCATGGATAAACCCACACACGCTGCAGCTACCAACCCATCAAGCATGGCACAACTACACAGCTTATGACTACCTAGCCCCAACTTACCACGACAGAATTTGAACAGGCATATATATCTCCAAGAAAATCCCTTCTTGGCAGATAACAGTGCTGCCAAGCAAATCCCCATATCTCACAGCGGTAGAAACAACGCTACCAGACGGGAGACTACCCAAATTACGGGTAGTGTCGGTCTATAACCCATCGTGGAACAACAACAGCTTACCAGTTCTTCAAACCTGGTTAAACAGCTTCAACGACAGGAAGACAGCAACCATCATAGAGATGGATGCTAACCTACATCACCAAGCTTGGAATCCACCAAACTACCACCACTTCCACCCAACGGCAAGAGACCTGCTGTGTACCTGTGCCAGTGCAAGATTCAAAGTAAACTCACAGAAGGGAGTCCCGACTTTCTACCCCAGAAACAGAGGTAAACCAATCACTGTAGACCTCACGTGGATCAATTTCGAGCTAGCAAAAATGAAAACGAAAGGGGCAACAACAAGCAAAAATTACGGCTCTGACCACCAAACCCTGATCATGGAAATCAGTCTAACAGAACATCCTACACCACGAGAACACAACTCAGCTCGACTTGACACACTGGTAAAAGAGATCTATTATGAGGAGGTGGAAAACCAGCTCAGTAAACTCCCCAAATATTTCCAGTCTGCCACCGAAATTGATGCAGGGATTCTCCAAATTAAACGGCAATCTCAGGTGCATTTTTGAAACAAGGAAGGATGGTCAAGACGAATGAACACCTACATAAAGCATGGTGGGATGAATAGAAGCTGAGACCATTGATTCAGGAATGGAACCAAGCAAGATGATGTCCCAGTCAATGTGTACTTGATCCTGTTGGTACCATTACACTGTCCTTTACATGTATTGATGGTCAAATTGCTTCCTGGCCACTCTGAAGCAATTGGAGCATGGATTATGAACCAGGAAAAGTTTGCTGGTAAATATTGAGTGTGGCATGGGCTATCTAATCATCAAATATGCAGATGTGACATTGCGCAGAAGTCCAAGAAGATTAAAAAAGAAGGGCTGTCCTTATGACGCCTTGTTTTTGAGTGATTTGGAGTTAAGGTGGCAAATTCTAAGCCGTTTGCTCACCCAGGAAGAGAACTTTGAAAAATTCGCTGTGTTGAGGACAAGTGAGATTAGAGAAGAACGAGCGAATTTGGATTACAAATCTTAGTCAATTCACAATAAACAAGCAGACAGAATTTTTACTCAACTATGATAGCCAGCACAGTGCGTTACTGGGCATAAAGGTCAAAACTCTTGGTACAATACCACGACTGAATCCCGCAAGACCGTTTGTCCGATAGATGAGCTTACAAGCTTCAATCATGCCCTTACAGTTTCGTATTGCTGGGTCTGTCGAGGTGCCTTTCGTTTGCAGTAATGTTTTACATACGTCCAAGGGAGTTGTGATCGCGGCACCAACTGCACCAGATATCCCTCCGCAAACCACATGCGTCAGAGGAGAATATGAGTTTGCGGGATTGGCCAGCCGTTTGAGTTCTTCGTAGGTTGCAAACTGGACCGCGGTGAAGGGTACTGTCATAGTCAATGTGGTCGGATAAGATCTATAAAAGAGGACAGAGACAAGAACCGTCAAGAAAATGGTAGCGACTTATTGAATCTATGGCCTTGTGTCTATCGGGGCGGCGGTCATTCTCCAGGTCATGTTGTGGAAATTTGTGGACAATCTTTATGATTGATATTGTTTGCTATTATTATGTGATCGCCACTCACATGTAGAACGCCCGCAGTCCTTCGGCTTGGTGAACAGCTCGAGCCGTCTCAAGAACGGTTTTAAATTGAGAACCGCGGACTTGCATCCGCTGCTTGATAACTAAAAGTCAAATTGTGTTTGACATGAGAGATGGCAGTAGCAATAAATAGGGAGCAGGTACGTGATAAAGGTGATTTGACAAAGTAGGGCCAACGTAACACACCATCAAATGGGTTCATCAGCGCATCACTTGCGATGGTAGCCATTGAGCCAGCAATACCGGTTGCCAAGATCTGTTGGCCCTCTTGATTACCACCCAGTGATTCTTTAATAATTTCATACGTTCCGAAGTAGACAGCGTGGGCGGGACCGGCACCCATGACCACGGATCCTACTCCTTTCCATAGACGTTTCGTGCCTTCGTTTATTGAGACCTGCCTAAAGGTATCCACCATCGTTTTGTAAGCCTCAGTCGAAGCCGACGTGCCGGGATTGCCTTTGGTGGTGGAAGTGATGATTTGCATGCGGGTCTGTGAACGGCCAAGGAAAGGTACACGAATGTTTCATTGACAATTCTAAATAGTGACGTTCACAAATCGAAAAAGCCTTCTTTGTAGAACTCCGTGTTTGGGGCCGATTGACGTGTCTCAGCTATTTCGAGGGATAGAGTCATGAAGAACGGCATCAGTGGATGCATGAGGCTCACTAACCTTGATGCTGTCCACCGGATACATTACTACATGCTCCGAGATTCCAGCCAGACCACCGGCAATCATGTTGATACCCAGTCCTGCATTACCGAGTCCCTCGTATTCTATTTCGTCCGGGGTGTCTTTGGCCATAACTGCAAGGGTATCAGGAGATTTGTGGGTTCGAGGGTGAGGATATTGTTCCAAGTCGCGCTACACGGAGGTTTCTAAAAGGCGCGAGCGGCAAGGTCAGATGGATGCAAGGGTGACAGCGCCGTAGAAAAGATAGGGAAGTGACAGACCTATTCAAGCTCTGACCTCCAGGTGCGACCATGCGACCATTTCCTATGTATTCTTCTCTCGCGCTGCTCCACATGCTCGATCGCAACTAAGAACGGGTGGTCTGCTGCGGGTAGCGACAACACACAGTGTGTTGGTAACAGCACACTCATGCACAGTACACAGCACTGTCACCTGAACCTTGTAGGCTGTGACACCCCCCACGCGAAAGACTGCAAATGACTGCCACTGAGATCAAATCCTCCTTTACCCCTAACTATCGTACCTCGGCATTTTTGAAGGAGGCCCTCGCCGAGGCAAGAGGCGGCGAAGACCCGTCCTCAAAAACTGCTGAGGTACTTTTTTTCAAGTCAGCCTATATCCTAGGCAATATGAAACTGTCATACCGGAGCCTTCTCTGCCCTGGCTGAAGAGGATGGGACAGTTTCATAATTTAGACAAGAGACGCGAAGAGGCGATGAAGAATATTCCTGCTCAGATAAATAAAAGAAAAAGAAGCAGGAGGTCTTGTGTGATTCACAGATGGCTCAGCTATACCAGACGTGGGATGTGGCGCGCAAGCAGACTACTGTTCAGCAAGAAGCTCCAACACCAGCAAATAAGATTACTAATTACAAAGCTGAGATAATGGGAGTATCTTTTGCATTAAATCAGGCTGATACTACACTGAGGATGAAGATTCCTTTTGCGTTTTCAGGAGTCTCGATATTTTGCAATAGTCAGGTAGCCATGTAATTGGTCAATGACCCACCAGGATCTAACAATCGCTATACGTAAAACCATCAACGAGGTCACACGAAAATTCAGGATAAACTTCTTTTGGAAGCCTAGCCACAAATCCATTGAGCTTAACAAACAGGCTGATATAGCTGCTAAGGAAGCCACCGAGAACCAAGAAAACTCCGTGATCTTGAATACGAGTCTAGGTAACTTAGTGCAGAGGATACGATTGTTTTTGCACATCTTGCTTTAATTCAGGACTTTCGCAGTTTTTTACTGTACCTAAAAGGATTGCTGATATGATACACTTTCCCTTCTAGAAAAAGGCAATGCGGCCGTTATTTTCCAACTGCGATTGAATCATAATGCGCTAAATGATGAGAGAGATCTGGGATGCGTACAGATATCTACCCAGGTGGAAAGGTGAGGGAAAAAAAAGGCACCTTCCACCTGCCTTGCATCTCAGACATCTAGCAGAGATTTTCGTACAAGCATACACAGCCTCTAGGCTTACTAGTCTATGACATAACATCTCAACACTAAACGCCAACTTTTTCCGCTCCAATATCATCGACACGGATTTATGGTCCACATGTAAGATGCCAGAAACGAAGACCCGTTTTCTTTTTTATATTGTAAAAGGTTCAACGCTCAACGACAAAACTTTTGACACCAAGTTAAGAAGGCAAAGATTAAGATTAACCTTCACTCGGTCAACAGCGCTACTCGACCCTCCAGAAAGTATTTCCTCTTTTATCGGATTATGTACTATATACCAAAACGCTTTGCTTTTTTTATTTTTTATTTTTCTCGTATCTACCGGCCAAGGAATGACCCTTTTATCCGTGAAAGGTTATCCACCTCGACATGTCGCGATTGACTAGTTTCTTTCACTTCTTTATGATACTTTTTATAACGTAAAAGACCGCTGTTTACTAAGTAGGCTATAACGGTGTTGTAATGCTATGCGAAAATGTACTTTTAAAAAAATAAAAAAGGTTTAAATGACAAAAGCGGGAGATTCTCGATTTCACGATCCTGACAAGTATATTCAATACGGTAGTGCAGTTAGACTTGCTTTTCATGCGAATTATGTTAGCTCATTCAAACTGAAGTAGGTTAAAATGCCGGTAACAACTTACAGTATAATACGAGTTCATCTAGAAAGGCTACCTTACACCAAAACTCAGTTGTTGAAAAATAAGTGCAGGAGAGTGGTGGGAGTAAAATATCAAAATATGAAAGTGCTTGCATGTGTAAGAGCGGATGAATGGAGGACCTTTTTTTTGATTCCAAACTCAGCCCATTAGAAATATAAGAGGATATGAAGGAGATCCCATCTTGCAAGAACATAGGGATACGTTCTCTGACAGAAAAATAGGTATGTACACGGCGTCAAGTACCACGTGCACAGACTGTTTTTCGCAACCAGGGAAGTACTTCACAAAAGTTGAACGGAAAAGCAGGGAGAGCCGACTTGAAATCCAATACAAAGTAACTCACGTTATGAGTCAGGGTTCTCAGCATTTTGAACCTCAGTCGGATCTTCAGTTGGAGGAAAGGTCTGTGAAAGACGTGTTGCTGCGCTCAGCACACAGGATCAAGAGGCATAGGAGGGACGCCGTTGAGTTCACTATACAGTCTTGCACCAGAGGAGAATTTGGATTGCAAAGAAGAAGCTACCAGGTGTAGGGCCCTTATTATCATTCACCTTACAAGTGAAAAAGAAGAATTAAAAATTAAATCAAATTGACCGTTCAAGCTGTAACATAACATTCTTCTTGTTGGTCACTTTGACTCTGCCAATCATGGAAGGCGCTCTCTCATCTCTCAAGGTCCCGATCTTTATTTTATACCTTTGGGGTTCACCAGATTCAGACTCGTTAACCAAGATAGTCTCTTTGCTGGTACTGAGGCTTATGAAGGTGTAGTAGTCCGGAGTGATCTTTTCTAGCCAGACGTTTGGTTTAAGCCTCTCTCCTTCTTTTAGTTCCTTTGCGGCTACCCAAGTGGTTTGAACAAGAGCGTCCACAAAAATCGTGAGGGAGGCCATCAGCACCAGTAGGGTTAAGAATGAGAACTGGAAGGCAAATAACTAAAGTCGAGGCTTGTTAGCTATCGCGCCAAACCTTCAACCTATTTGTGAGAATGCCAATGTGGCTCACCCATTGAGATTTTGGAGAACCTTAGTATATTCCTCAATTCTTTCAAAAGAAGCGGCCTGCCGTGAGGTTCGAGTTGATGTGGTTGGCTAAAGAAAGGTGTGCCAAAAAATAAACCCGAACAAGACGCAATGAAGAAGACACACTCACGATTTCCTTGAAGGAAGCAAGTGAAATTGTGATTGAATAAATGGAAAACGAGGGGAACCTTGACGACCAGGAGGTAGCTAGGTATAGTGCTTTGATAGTACCGCACACATTCTGTTCGAGTCACTAGCCGTGCTACTTGCAGCCCAACACACCACGCCATAATATTCAGATAATATACGCTACTCAAACCAAGGCCCAAAACATAGTGGAAATTGTTTAATGTGTGAAAAACTGAAATCTCGACGGGTCAAAGCCCAATTGTGATACGTGTCTCACTGAGATCGAAATGGGTACATAAGAGGCGAGTGAGCTGGGATCACGACATGCTGCGACAAGCTCAAAATCCCCAAAATCGTAAAAATGTGCGGTTTTTAATTGCCAGTGGGGGGATGCAACCACACGCATCAAAACCAAAACCGTCGACATCCAGCGCGTTTCGGGGTCCTTTTCAGCCTTTTTAGGAAGTGAACACGTGCGCCCTCCAAGAGAGATTCCTAGGGGGGGTTAGTTAAGCTGAGTGTCCTTTGGGTGTTGCTCAAACCTTTGTAGCACCCGCGCAGGTTTAGTACTGGCTATGGTTTGGCTCTTGGGCCCAATCGTAGCCTCCAAGGCTTTTTGCCAAGAACGCATGGATGTCAATCAGGAAGACCCAGCCTGAAACGCGTCTCCCTGGCCAGAAACACGTCTCCTTCCCTTTTCTTAGCATCTGTTTAATTTTCTTATATATCTCTATTGGTATACGTGGTAAGAAAGAAGTTTTTCTTCATCAATTTATTATTATTATTATTTCTCTTTTACTTAGGTTCTAAGCAAATGCATAAACTTGTGTTACATGGTTCCGAGGTCTTCGTAGCCCTTCGCGAGAAATACATCCCTAGTCATCACACTTTTCATCCTGGACGGACTCTGCTCCACTGTACCCCAGCGTTCAACACTCACTCACCATGGAATCCTCGAGAGTATGATTAAGTGAGACGTTTGATGTGGTTTTCAAGCGACGTGGGTAACTGTTGTCAGTTGATTATTGAAAAAGAAAAAATGGAGTTTCTGGAGCTTTTGGTGGGAAATTATAGAGTGTACGTTCAAATTTTTGGGAGGGGACTTTACTTTCAGATACTTTTCCTTTGCAACGATCAAAAAGATTTGAAGAGAGAACCTCTTGCAAATTATTCGCCAAAATAACAATAATACAAAGTTTGAGTGATAACATGAATTTCGATCGAGAACTTGCGTTAACTTCGCTGGGCTCGGATGCCTTCGGGGCAATAGACGGGCTTGTTCAAATTAAGGCCTTGCAGGTCTCATAGGCTTTGCTGTCAAGCTAAAGCTTCAAAATGACGCGTACTGCATGGTGACACACACACAAAAAAAAGAGAAGGGGGTAGGCCACAGAATAAAGTTAGGCCCATGGTACGAGGGCGCCAAAGTTTGTGTTTGAACTATTCTAGGCAACAAGATATGTAGCTTCGGCGTTCTTTAGCATAATCTTGTGCTGAAGCTCTCGCACCCATTCAACCGGCTTTAGAACCGCAGGCGCATTTGATGATTGAACTTTTTACACCATGAGAAGGTCAAACAGCCGACATCTGGAGGACCGAAAAACTTGACCGTCCAGGAGATAGGAGTAACACTTGAAGAGGGAACTCGTATGATTTCAGGGGGGGTGCCAAAATCAATCGTAAACCGAAAAGCGGTAACAGAATGTTGATATTTGGTTGACAGTTTGGAACAACTGATGCGAAAGTTCTTATGAGTTGACAGCGTGGGCTTTAGCTGGTCATAAGTATTTGCCTGTTGAGCGTTCCCATCAATTCCTTAAAGTAGATATGTAGATGGAATGGAAGAGGGGGGGCGAGACTGTTGCACAAAGAACGAGTCAGCCACGAGAACCGAAGTGATTTGGATTCTGGGGCGTTCTGCGGGCCAAGATAGGGCCCAACATGCCCGATGAAGACCGAGCTTGTGCTAGAACACGGTGATGGAGTCTGGTGATGGAAGATGCAAATACATAGACATACATATATGCGTCGAGTTTATTGAATTTATCGATGGACATCTCGTGGCCCTGGGTCACAGTCTCAAACCCAGACTTGGTCATCACAAGAAACGGGCAGCTGTGACTCCTGAGTTTGCACTGAATGGGTGAACATCAACTCGGATGGTCAGGCTCAGGGGGGTTAGATCCAATACTTACTCCGCCTGCGATGGCCCATATGGCTTGTTTCGTTGCCTGCTGTGGATGGTTTTGAGGAGATAGATTGAAAATCGAACGCAGCCGAGGCGGTGTCGGTGTATCACAGGGTGGCAGTGTGGATGGATGAGGGTGAGAACTTGAAATGGCCACCATGGAACCCAAGTCATCGCAGCTGATCGGCCCGCGGTCGGATATCATGTCGAACTACCCGAACCAGGAGAACGCTTCAAGTAAGTACTTAAGAAGCTGTCGAGCACACTTGACTTTCACGGATTCCTGTGTGACATGTATCTATCCCCGAAGCCCTCCATCAAGCCTGTGCTTCAGCGATTGGTTTGTGATCGACCAAGGACAGGTGTGTGTTTTATCCCAAACCAAGGCTATATAATCCATTCAGTCATCAAACACCGCTAAAGATATGTAGAGTTTCAGTGATGTCACGGTCTATCTCCTACCTGAAACCCCACCCCCCCATCCAGCAGCTTCCTCTAATGTTGTGCTGCGATGGTGAGTATGTGTCACACCAAATCATGCGTTTATGAGAGGTACTTAAGTAGTCTCTATCACAAGTGAGGTTCGAGGGTCAGGGCCCAGACTGCAAGGAACACATGAGCCTAGCAGCGATGAGGTGATACGGTCTTGCGCTCAACCACCAACCATTCAACTCAAAGCGGTCATCAGGAACCTCGTTCGAGCCTTCCCTCATAGTCGCCCCTCTCCGTTCCTTTCTCTATCTTGACCAACCATTCGGTTCCTCTAGTCTTGGCTTTTCCCATCATTCGTCGGTCGGTCATGTTTCAACCCACCTTACGGTTCCAGCCGAGCCAACGAGTCGGGCCAGGCTGTGTTGGCTAAGGTCAGAGGTTGATAACACAGCTTCCCTGCGAGTCCATTAAAACCTCTGGTTTGTGGTTCCCCCCCTTTGGAAGTTTCTCCCAGGTCGACGAACCTGTGAATGTCTGTTGCTCCAGTTCGTGCGCTTCTGCGGATTGGTTCACCAACCAGCTAGGCAGTCATCCGGATTGTGGTTTTAAACCGCCCTTCTTGGAAACCCCCTTCTCATTATTCTGGATTCCACAGGCACTATATCATTTCTACCTTTTTCTTCTCCTTATCGCTCATCTTCAAGCCCAGCCTTACACATCCTGCTGGGAACTTTCAATAATTTATTCAAGATATCGTGACAACGCATTCCTCTCATCTACAACCTGCAACGTTTTGCCCTCCTAATTCGAATCACTCACTTCCATTGACGCACTGCCTTCCTTTTTTTTTATTGCTTGAGCGTTGAGGACTTTTGCAATTTCGTTTTTTATACTACTTTTGAACTGCTTTTCTATTTATTTGCTTTTTGTATCGATTCGACCGCTGCACCAGCGTCTTTCCGGGTGGCCCGATTCAGGCAAAGCTTTCATTTTGTCGGTTTTCTCTGTGCAAGATCCTCTCCATCGAGCTGCTTGAAGCACGACTTTCACTCAGCCTCTTTGTTCCACTCAACCGTTTTTGGCCGATCGAGTCTATCGCTGCCCCAGTCCAGATAGAGAGTTCTAAAGAGATTTCGTAATTCCAACGGCTGATAGTCAAGTAATCTGAGAACAGACGCTGGTCTTTTTTCTTTTTTTTTTGTGAATTTCCGCCCCCCGTTCAACCTTTCATCGACTAATCGGAAGGACCATCATGTTTACATTACCCATCCAGCTTGTTCTTTTGTGGGTACCTTCTTTTGAAGATCACGTTGCGGAGTCATCCATTGCATGTGTGGACCCCACTGAATCAAATTGACCTTTTTTTTCGTGTCGGCATCGATTGAACACCTTTTTTTTTAGCATCAACGCTCGTCATTATCGCACCTTCAACTTGCAACAGAATTCGAGTTTCACCATATCTCATCTCAAAAAATCGCTCGCAGAAGACTTTGAAGCCCCTGCGCATCAAATCCATTTTACTCGTTAGTCAGAGGTCTCTTACATTGGTTACTTAGCGCGGAATAGCTGGTTGACCGTGAACTTTTAATTTCGAAAAACAGTTGTATCCGGTCTATTCATTCTTGACAATGATTGTCTGTTTGACTTGCGAGCGAGTGACGGGAACCATGCTTCACTTGACATAACCCTGCCCGAGTGTTACTCCAGTTCAGCTATAGCCGGAAAGGTGATCAGTTTCAAGTTTCGTGAAAACCCTCAACCATATGACCTCGAGGGAGTAACAAGCGATGGTTTACAGAAAGTGAAGCTTGAGCAACAAATCGGGCAACCAGAGTATCATGGGGCACCGGCTTCACCCGCCAGTCCAGAATCGCCGAACCTAACTTTGCGTCTGACTCGGGAACAAAAGATTGCACTGAGGGCCCAGTATGAGGATCCGTTCAGCATCTCGTCTCGGTCTTGCATTGAGGAAGAATTCGAACAAGAAGACTATGCAGATGATGGGTCGGATGGCGACATTGATGATGACTTATACAGTGACGATGGCGAAGAGGAAACATCGGGCTCTGACTGCGATGCTCAAAATGTCGCCCCAGCCAACACCACTGCAGAGGTAAGTATCACATCCAGCATCTACTGCGCAGTGTATACTGATCTTGAATCTTCCTCTGAATCATTTAGCCCACTGAAAAAAGTGCTACTTGGCCGGCTGACTCAACTCAACTGAGATACGAGCATCTCGTAGCCCTTGTACGCGTTTTGTTTTTACTCCTATGTGCGATTTGCCTTTTAGGCCTTGTTTACTCAACAAATTTCTCCATCATAGGCTTCTGTAACATCATTCCAACACCCCAAGCGCGAGATTCCTATGGGCTCGTGGCTTTTGAGATCGAATTTTCAGCGCAAGTTACACAAGGAAATCCAACACCTTCGATTGGCGAACATCGCACCGGCCAAAATGCCAGAAATTCACGCACCAGCTGCTCTTCCTGCAGAGACCCCAGTCTTGGTTGAACACATTGAACATCCAACAAACCAACCGACTCTTAGTTCGGAAAAAGTACAAGAAGAGGCCGGGCTCTCAGCTGACTCCTTAGCCAAGCCACGCCCCAGCTTGAGGCAACTCGTCATACCCGAGCTATCCTCAGCGCTTTCTGTGGGAGTCATCAATCACGAGAATTCCCCAAAATCGGCTTTGCCATCGATTTCAGTGACTTTCGAAGATGGGAAAAAGCGCCCTTCAACCGGGATTCGTCTTACAAATCTTCTTCTGGCTCTTCAACGCACGCGTGCTTTCACCAAACCTGAGCGCCGACAGAATAAAGTCATCGTTGTCCAACGTCGGTCTGGAGTCCATACTTATGCCGCTACACCGAGTACAGTCTCACAAAGGACGGCCTACGTTAGTTGAAGGCTTCAGAACGGTTCAAAACTCTCTTTTCTTCATAAACCTCGGAATGCATAGTCGTTTGTCTTTCTTTCGCAATAAAAGTCTATTACACACTCGTTATAATTTTTAAGTGATCAAATTAATTCATTTGCAGTCTATTTGGCATAGAAATCCCTTGTACTTCTTATGTCATTCTACTTTGTAGCCGGACCAACTATTGTAGTACTCTGTCCATCAATTTCTCTTCTCTTACTTTCATTTTCAATGTATGTTTCAGTTATCATTTCTCCTTCATTCATGTATTTATTCATTGGTATATATGTCAGCCCTTTTAGTTCCAATTACTTGGTATCGTCTCTTGCTCTTCCAAGTGTAGAACTGTTTGACTGAATCCAAGTTTATCTTGAGGCTTGAATTACTCCAACCCCTATCACCTTCAAGCGTGTCCATCCACGTACGAGTTTTAAACGCGTGAGTTCAAAATGAAGTATGTACTCGAATTGTTCGGTAGATTGGACAAGTGGGAGTACGGTGATCCAAAGTCTGTGAGCCGCCAGGTGAGCCATTTTTTAGTTTTCTACGGTGTCTTTTTCATTAGGCTTGATTATGGTCCCTCAATTAGGGTCCATGAATGTATGGACACTACACCTACCTTCTTGTGCCACCCTAGTTGGCCATCAGTCACCCTCTCACCTTCCCCCAACCACGTCTAGCAATCATGCTCTTGCTCAACTTTGTCATTAACCTCATGCACGACTACCCAGAACTCGCAGCTAGCCTCACGGTTGAGGATTTTATCAGCTTTGTGGTTCTGGCCGCCGAAGTTGTTCACTGCTTCGAAGCAGGATTTGGCTTATCTCCCACCGTCACCAGCGTCTTACCACGCTTTTCACAGGCCATTGAGTTTTGACTGCAGGAAAGCAATCCAAGACTAGAATTGGCTGGTGAGCAAGACCATCGTTGGAGTTGCGTGCTATGATCACCTCGTCTTCACTTGAGTTGGAATCTGAAATGAGGCGTGCGTGGAGAACTGAACTGGTGGTAGGCAAAGATACGTAGGGGTTGGGTGTCCCAGTGTCAGTTGCATGCTGAAGGGTGTCAAGCTCGTATTGACGGCCTTGAAACCTGCATCTAAATTCTTGTTACACATAGTGAACCCATCTTTACTTTTTGCTACATAGTGTACTTGCAATAAACAGAAATGAGGCGATGTCCTGAGAGAAACTTTTCCTTGGTAGTTAGTTACAGTTCATTTTCAGTTATGCTATCAATGCAAATGTGGAAAATTCTCAAATTCTACAAACCAAGCTAAAACTTTTCTTTGACACCGGCCGTGGAGGGGGACTTTCAAAGCTCAAACTAGACCCGAGGTCCTATTGAAAATACTAGAGAATAGGCAGCCTGCGTGAGTTGGGTGAGCAACAAATGCAACGTTGGATAATCTCGGATCAGGGATTCCAGCTGGATTCAACGGTGCAACTGAAGCAGATTTGTAAACCGCGAGAAGAGTTTTCATCAAGGCATCATCACCTCCTCCCTAATATCCCCGAGACTTTCATACCTCTTTTTTAACGTATTTCTTATGTTCATGTGAGGCAACACTGCGATGAGGCTCGCTGCCATCAGAAACACAATTGGTCCATAAGACGTTGCATTCGGGTGCCCGACCTCTTTGTAAGATGCATTATGGCTTTAGAGAGGTACTCTCTACGTGTCAGTGTACGGTACCGTACTGTACTCCAGTCTCCGATGACTGGTTCGAACTCACGCGTCGCGTGGTTTGAACCTTAAATTTGTCCTGACCGTTTGAACCGCTGAGAGTTTGACTCAGACTGGACCCCCAAAAAAATAAAATTAAAAAACAATCAACCTCGAATCAAGAAAAATCAACTTGTCACTTTCGGTATACACACGCTAACGACCAGCGCCGCTCATGGGCTTTGGAAGCAAACGAGGTGGTACAAAAGTGCCCAATGCCAAACTTAAGCCCGTACCCGTTCAAGCGGTCTCCTGCTCTGACCTCATCACGAATGCCAAACCTTCGAATCGAAATAACAAAGGAAAAGGGAAGCAAATGACTCCACTTCATCTCGAGATTGAAGAAGAGGACGACGAGGATCGAAGCACGTTCCGAGAATCGCTTTGTCGGGAAAAACCTTTACTTTCGGGCTACGTGATCTGTTTCAGTGGAATTCTTGATCCGGTCAAGGTGCATTAAACTATTTAAAGGTACATCATATTGATCACTGACATCTCTTGGTAACGAAATATTTGCTTGTTCCAGTCACAAGCCAGGGCGTATGCCGAGAAACTCGGCGGCACCGTCACGAAGGCTTTGACTCTGGATGTCACTCACTTGATATGCGACAAGCCTGGTAGTGATAAATATCGTGTACGTTCTCCTCCACGTCTGCTTGATTTATCACCTTTCTTGATGACTTTGGTTTCTACATAGGCTGCCATCGACAACAACATCAAAGTTATGTTACCGATGTGGCTCGAGGCCCTTTATTCTTCTTTCACGGAGGGGGAGAACGTGGATGTTCCGAAAGTGGGTTGATCGAGTCCCATTTTCGTACAGGGCAATTCTCATCCCATCACTGATGATGCCGATCCAGATCACCACCCGCTATGCTATGAAGCCCTTTCATAATCTCAAGTTTTCTATCACCGGGAGCTCTTCAATACCACGTACCACGTTCATTCAAATGGCTGAAGATAATGGGGCAACAATTTCAATTGATCTTGACATTGATTGCACACATCTGGTCGTCTTGGCTGCTTCGAGCTCTTCGGGAGTCGACCCTTCCCTCTTTGAACTGGACAAGGTTCAGGCCGCTCGCAAAGCTCAACCCGCAATCAGGGTCGTTTGGCAAGAATGGCTTGAAGACAGTGTTGAGCGTGGTGGATGCCTTTCGGAATCGGCTTACTTGATGAAGGAAGGTGTACCCCGTTCTGGGCGATTACATCTCCGCCCTTCGACTCTGGCATCCGCTTCCAGATCTGGTCTAGACGCAGCTCAAAACGCCCAAGATCATCGCGTAAATGAGCCACAAGTTGTGATAAGAAAGCAGGTCACCAGAACGGGAAGTCAAGCCGCCATGCTAGCTTCTATCATATCGGAACGAGATCTGCCTTCGAAAAACTCCTTCAGCCGAATAAGATCTACAACTGATCGTGTTGCTAGTCCAGATCTTGAACAGGACTTGCCAGATTTCATTCCGCAAGATTTGCAACAACACAAACCCGCCACAGCTCCAACTTCAGCGGCTCTCGACTCCCCTGCACAACTCAATAATTTGCTTGATCAGTCCAAAGCAGTCGATCGACGCTCTCTTGTCAAAAAACTGAGTTCTGTTCGATCATCAAAGTTTGAGTCCTCGACGTCTCAACACTCCGAAGAGTCTCCCAGCCAGACCAACTGGACCGAGCCGGAGTTGTTTCGAGGCTATACAATTTCGATCGCTGGATGCCCACCAAGTCATCATCGTACTATCACACAGGCAGTCACTCAATGTGGAGCAAGAGTCACCAGTGATCATAGTCAGGCTGATTATACGATCGTCCCTCATATCAAGTCAGGGTTTTGGACTTTTCTCTGTTCATGTATGGGCGCTGACTTCTTCGTATTCATTTGTTTCTTTCTAGTCCCCCCTGCATACCCCCAAGATGTAATCCGGTAGCTCATAATTGGATCGAACACTCGTTATTTGAGCGAAAGCTTGTCGATCCTGACAAGCACTGGGCATGTAGACCTGTCCGCCTTCACCATATCCCACACTCAGATCAATATGCATTCTCAGTTTGTGGTTTCAATTTGGCCGAGGGGCAAGTCATTCAGCGGGCTTTGAAAGCGTTGAATTTGAAATTCCTTGAATGTCCGCGTCGCTCAGAGGTCACTCATCTGTTCATCGGCCCGGATAAGACCAGTGCACGTGTACAAAAAGTCTCAACCTGGACTGAGAAAGACGTTGTTGATTTTGATTGGCTCATCTCACTTGGAAGTGGCGAACGAGTCACCTCAGGCAAGCTGAATGCCTCAGCCCACGCTCCAGGGCCACCTCCGGACGGTTTGGGTGACCAACGAGAGTGTACACCAACAGAAGTACCCCAACCTCTTATTGACTGCGTCATTTACATGACGAAGAAAGCATCTGTATGTCTTACTTACTCAATCGTTTAGACTCGATCTGCTGGCGCCCCATCTGATCAATCTACATTGCCTAGGCCAACCCTCATTCTCGTTCGATTGCTGCCTGCGGCAAACTCGGCGCGCGTGTGGCAGACAAGCTTGACGACACGGTCACACACCTTGTCCACATCGGAGAGCGCAGCAACGATACAACTAAAGAATTTAGATCGGCAAAATCAAAAGGCCTGCACATCGTCCACCCTTGTTGGCTGACAGAGGTCAGTGTTTTCTTCCGCCTCACGGCTCACGCAATTGAACTGGCTTTTTCTACCCATGACTGATACAGTAAAATATTCAATTAGTGCAAGAATAAGGCGACTCGAGCCGATGAGCTTACATTTTTGCACACCTACAAGCCCGGGATAGCATTGCACTACGAAACGTCACCGCTTCCTAATCGGTCGCAGGCACAGGTCACTTCTACTCGACCAGCCGCGTCAACTTCTCACAGCTCTCCCATTCCTCGTGATCACGATCTAGACTTGCAAGAGGATGAAGAATTCTTCAACCCTAGCCCAGCAGACGTTACCGATGCAATGCCCCCCACACGGTCACGCCATGCATCACCAGTCCAGAAATTGTACCGTTCACATACGGACAAAGACCATGATCCCTTTGATCACCCTCGGAGGAAGCATGATTATCCTCTACTCGACAGTTCACCTCATCCCGGTAGCGTCTACTTGGGGGAAGAGCTCGAGTCGAGATCTGCGATCAACGCCCCAACATCCCCATACTCATCTGACATGCCTAGGAGTTCTTCGCCCTTGCAAAGGCCTGAGCCAGGCGTAGAGACCCAAGTTGGAGGTTTCCTAGAATACCTTCAACTGCGCAATAAGGATGTCGAAGGCCCGATGAAGGATAAGGATAGTAGAAGGAACCGGAAGCGAACCCTGGCCGATTTCTCGCGGACAAGTAGCACCGGTGCTTCTGGCTGTCCCCTTCCACCCAGTGCTGAAGAGCAGCAGGCCGATTTGTCAAAGAACACCGGCCTGCATCGCACGCTTTCAGATTTGACTCATGCCAGTCCGGTACGTAGTGATCGCGGGATTCATTTGGACGACAACGAGGAGAGTATGAAAGTGACGTGGGACGAACCGACCGGCAAACGTGGGATCCTCCATGCTATGCATGGAGCGAACGGACAGCCAAACGGTCGACGTGCAGACCCACGAAAAGGGTTGGCCAACTCGACTAGCTGTGTTGAATTGGCCAATCGGTTACCTGCACTTAATCAAGATCCGATTATTCCATCTCGGTGCGCAGGAGGTTCTGGGCCAGTGGTGATTGACTTGGCATCTGATGTAGATACGTCAGAGAATATCATTAATAGACGTGCGACCAAACGGCACAAGCCGAGGTTAATGACCTGAACCTTGAACTTGTCTGTATTTTTTTTTTTAGTTCCCTTTTTTTATAGTGATCATGTTGTCACTGCCCCTGTTTTGAGCGTCAGTTATCATTAAACCTTAGTAAACTCATTATTCTCGATATGCTTAATTTCTTGTGATTTTGTGTGTTTATATGTGAAGTGAAGTGTAATGTAAAGAGGGTAAAACTTGAGATATCCAGTAACTATTCAACCCTCGATTGATGATTCCTTGTTTATTAATGAGGTTTGAACTTTTTTGATAATTATTATGGCTTTTTTTGCACATTGTTCATTTTACATCATGAACTTGGAAATAATCCTTTTGGTATACTGACTATTCAAGAACTTTTTTTTTTTT
>AWVX01014620.1:0-12660 GCA_000500245.1 Cronartium ribicola 11-2
TTTTTTTTTTCCCACAATACTCAAAAAACACATTAGTTTTATCTATTCCCACACAACTTCTATAGAATTTTAACCTGCAATATAAGTGGAACACTCACACCGAATTTCACTTCCTTCCACAAATCCTATTCGTCCAATAGGTATATTCATCATCAATTGACCAAATTCATCTTCTATAGTAAAACTTTCTACTCCAGAACTCTCTGATCCTAAATCTGAATTTAATTCCTCTTCTTCTATCCCACGCACCTTCTTAACCCCATCCTCAACGATAACTACCTTTGAAATTTCCTTCCTTTTTTTTAAAAGTTCTGGAGCTTTCCCCTTCTCATACGTTCTAGAACACACATCACCTCTCTCCGGCTTAGGGGTTAATTCACCTGATTGGTATGGCACTCCTTTCACCTCTGTCATCAATTCGATTACATTCATCTTGCAGTTCCTCTCCACCAACATCTCCACTCCTTCTTCGTCTCCCTGAGCTTCGTCCTCTGCCTTTGGCTGTACGACTTTTGGCTTAGACTCTGTTGTTTTCCGAAGCCCTCCCTTACCAGTCGCACCGACGTCTTCTCCCCAAGAGATCTTGACAGACTTATTCGAATCAGAATTCTCACGTCTTAAAGGATTTCTCCGTGGTGGTCTCGTCGGTCCCTTGGACTCAGTCGAAGCTTGGGTTGATGCTGACAAACCATGTTTGAGAATTCCACTGGCAGGCTGTAATAACATGCTCTTGGCACTCAAATCTTTCCCATTTTTGTTATTCTGGTCCGGGGCTGTTCCTGGCCTTCTGGAATGGCGCATGGCGGGAAAAGCTATCCTCGGTAACGAACTTTGGTAGCAGGGTGGCGCGGGTTGCTTCTCGGATTCCAGAGCGCTGGCAGCTTTAAAGGAAGCTTTATTGGCTTTATCTCCCTTAGGATTGGCTGCTTTGCATGCGCGATCAACAGGAGATGGATGCGCGGGGGCGGTAGAAGGCCGGAGTGGGTTTGCAGGAGCAGGTGTGAAGACTTTTACTTGGGCGGTTCGAGGTTGAATCTCGTTTGGTTTGCCTTCGGAGAAATTGAAGTGATTTTTCTTCTGCATCCTCCTAGGTGGTGTGAAGGGCCCTTTGGTGCACGGTGTAAACTTTTGTTGTCTGGATTGGATACCGCGCAGACTCTCCGAAGCATCTAGTTGAGATCCGAGAAGATTTCCGGTCTGTGAGTTGTGCTGAGACTCTGAGCCGGATGCTGACCTAAAGAATCGAGAAATTGAAGGAAGACTTCTTTTGCGATCGAGAGTCTCTCCAAACCCTGTTGACGGTCGTCTGATGATCGATTGAGACGGGTTATTAAGATTGAATGAGCTCGTTTGACTTGTTTGGATCTCTGCCTGAGTTTCGGATCCGGCCACAACACGCGTCATCGAGTGTTTTCTCGAAACATCGTCGTCCAGTCTGAAACGACTCCCGGATGCCGAATTTGGCGGGCTCACATAATTTTCTAGCTCCTCCAAATTTGACTCATCGCTCCCGACCGCAGTCGATCCAAGTGAATCTTCGCGACTGCGATGGTACTTTTCGGTATGACTAACGGGGTTGAGGGATTTTTTTGGGGTTGTGTCAGTTTGTGATTGAATATCCCCAGCCTCCACTGTACTAGCTGACGGATGAATAAGATCGTCCGCTGTACTAGCTGACGGATGAGTAAGATCGTCCACTGTACTAGCTGACGGATGAATAAGATCGTCCACTGTACTAGCTGACGGATGAATAATATCGATCGACGTCGACGGGCTAGAATTGATTGAGGCAATTTTGACGGTAGGACGAGCACTCGACTGGCCATCCTCGGTTGAGGCTCTCCAAAAATTCACCTCCGAATGATCTGGGGATGGTGTGCCGGATCTCGATTTGGTGATGTTGGGAATGATAAGAGATTCGCTTCGAAGATCTTGGCTAAAATCCGTCACTACCTGTTCTTGGTGACATGAGGCAGGATTGACCTTTACTATGGACTGATCTACACAAAGACCATCCTGCTTTAGCGCGTCGTCCTCCCCGAACGTGGATAGTCTTACAAGCCCAGGCTTAGCTGTCGAATGCCCATGATCCAAACCAGGTTCAGGCTGAATTTTCAAATCGGCTGAACGGTCCAAGCTGGAATTGACCACTGATATGAGATCCTTCATCAACTTCTCTCCCCAAAATTTATCCTCCTGCGGAATGAAAACATCCGCGACCCGTGGCATGCCTCCTGAAAACAGCCCGATGCTTTTCTTCTCCTTGGGCTTCTCTTCGTTAGTTTCGGGTTCATACTCAACGCTTGAGACTGCCTCAAGGCCAAACTTGGCTCGCTGTTCTTGTTCGGCTACTGGTCTTGAGATTTCATTTTGGGTGACGCTATCGGTGGCTGATGGAGCTTGGTCGATCACAAAGCGCACCGCTTGACCGGGCTCGATGGAAATCGATTCAATCTCCAGCACGTTACTCGCAATCGCATCATCCTTTACACGCTCTACTTTTCTAGGGAGCGGGGTCATCCGCGATGGCAAACCTTGGATCATTGCCTTCAGTATCGCTTCGGGTCTCTCGAAGCTGAGATCGGGTGGTGGGTATCGGGAATACATCACATTGTAGCGTTTCTGGATTTTTCAAGAAGATGCAGGATTAGAGTGAGAATTCAAACGTGCGAGGAGACTTGCGAAGAGGATACAATAGAAGCAGTCAAAAGCCACATATATGTGGCGAGCTCTTTCTTGGGATTCGGTTTACGCACCTCCCATGCCTTTGACGTCGATTCGAAGAGCACAATAAGCGTGTGTCTATCAAAGATTCGATCAGTAAAGCTATTTTATACGCGCGCGCGGTAAAAAGGACCGTAATTCGCCAAATACAATTTGATACAGAGAGGACTAGGTAAGTACACTCTCATGATACTGGGGATAGTTTCAATTGAATCAATCTTCGACACTCAACTGATCAAATGGATGGCCAATATACTTAGCCATCTCAGTCGAAAATCGCACACCCTTCAACTGATGAGTCCTCCAAGCCAAGTCTCTGATGGGTGAATAACAAAAAGGCAATCGGAAATAATGAGCAAGGACAAGATAAGGGAACGACTGGAAGATGACTGAACATGTCGTAAGTCGGTATGCAAGTATCGATCGACTGTGTATCTGCAGCATCCCGCACTAGATCTACAAACCTATTCGTGGATATGAAATACAATGGCTCAGGAGATTGAATCGGGGCAAAATTTGCGATAATACGCTCTGGATAGAGGATTTGGAGTGAGAATCAAATGAAGTATACGTACGCTTGGTATCTCGAGGCTGCCCGATTGATAGCAAAGCCCGAGTAAGTCTTTTGACTTGCGAGTTCTACATCTACTTTCGCACTTGGATTGGCGGCTTTCCCCCAACCCAAATGAATGATGATATTCCTGAAAGACTCTTGTCGTTTCATCTGTAAGAATATTTTGAAGTGAGATGCGAAGGAACAAACTGAGAAAATTGGAAAACCTAGATTGAAGATGAAGTGATTTGTACTTACGTATGTGATCAGGTCCAGTGAGAATGGCTCAGAGACGCTGTAAGCACTCATCATTCGACCAACGCCTTCACTCTTCGAGATCCTAACATATACAATCTAACATCAGTTCTGGTGACTTAGGTCTGATGGAGAGTAGGAGATAATTGAAAAAGACAAGTTTGCAAACCTCGGGAGGGTCGTCAGTACTTTGACAATCTGGAGCGCAGCTTGTGGGTCGAGTGGTGCTTGTTTGGGTTGTGATGGGTCGACATTGGAAGAAGACGTAAGCAAACGAGTCATCAAGTGGTTAAACTGGTGTACGTTCTCCATATCCTCCAAACCTTTACTCGTACTCAACGTCCCGCTGTTATCCATCCGAAAAAAAGGATCAATTCTTCCTTCATGAGGTCTTGGGAATAAAAGTTCGCGACACTTACGCCAACGAGTCAAATTTGGCAAGTTTTGAGAGCGGAGGGAAGGTGATAGATTGAATGTCTCGAATGAATTTATGCAGACTTAGGTCTGATTTAACCCCCGTCCATCCACATCCATCACACTTCAGTCGACATTCGAAGCTTTCAGCCCATCCTCTTTTCAAACGATTTGTGAATCCTATATTTGTTAGATCATACAGTTGATGCGGAGTAATGTCAAATCCAAGTAACAGAGGTGATGATACAGATGGGATGATGGTGATGACAAAAAATGGTGTTGATGTGATCAGGATTAATAACAAGAGAGAAAGGTTCAGTCGTAGGGTACCACTATGTGTAATTCTATACTCTAGCGACGCACGAGTTTCTATGCGCGATTCGCAGCGCGGACAGAGTGTGGTGCGAAACGAGGGTGTTGAAAAGTATAAGATGGGATCGAAAATTGTGTTAGTCTTGTCAAACCACTCAATCATGGCTTGTTCGGGGATTTCCACGCCTAGTGTTTGTGACTTGGGAGATAATCGTCGGTATTGGGAAGCCTGTTTACTTGCAGTGAATGAGTTTAACTGGGTTCGTATCGTTTCTCCACGTAGGAAACTTGTAGGTAAAGAAAGTTCAGCTTACCGCTAGTGAGAGGGGAAAGTCGACAATTTGTAGGATGGGATACACGCGCCTGCTGTCTTCAAAATACCAACTACCAGAAGGCTCCAACCAACGACCGAGAATGTAATCAGACTCATAGTTGAGAACAATACTAGTGAAGGTCTGGAAACAGACGGAAATCAATCAAAAAGAGAAAGCAAAACAAGTACCGTGATCCGAGGCAATAGGCATGCCAAACCATCAAAACATCGAGCGGTGGTAGGCGTGCGAGAGAGTCTATGGGCGGAAAGAGCTCGAGTCGACCTATCCAGAGCTCGAAGCGAAAGAGGGCCATATGAAGAAACTCAGGTTCGGGTCGGAGCGTGCGCAGGTGATGGAATGCATTGAGAATGGTGAGATGGTCTAGTAGGTCAGAGTGGGAGACCCAAGGTACACGCGGAAGATTGGCCGGTGGCATTTGCTCGGGACTGAGTGTGAGGTCGAAGTGAAGTTGATGTTTTGAGGGAACGATAACTATTGATACAGTAATCTAGTGAGAAAGAAGACCAATATTCGTGGGTAGTGGATTGTTTTCTTTGGCGGCGGAGTAGGTGCGCCAAGGATATCTTGAAAGTGAAGCTTGCCAAGGTATATTATCCTAAATCGTCGTGAACGGTGAAAGATTGGCACACGTCCAAAATTCTATAATAACGAAGCGCCGAGGGTGGGAAAGTAGCAATAGGGGCGATGTTGAGATGTGCAAACAATTCAAATTACGGGGCACTATTGGTATTCGGTGATCATAAAATCACCTCGGTATGAATCAAGGTCGATTTGTAAAGTATCGATCAAGCTAAAAAGTGCTAAAAGAACAGAAGAAAGCGATGGGTCCTACAAGGTCTATAGTATGAGTGGGCAGTTCGATTGGAGCCAATTGCTGGATTAAGGGATTGTAGAAGATGAACACAGCAGTACTGGTGATGGGGAGTGAAGCCAAAGTCCAAGTCGGAGCTGTTGTGACCAGATTCGAATTCAACTGTCGGCGATCGAGAGCAAATGTCATGAATCAATGTTTTTTTGAGTATGTCCTGTGAAAATGGTAGTACGATGAGCAGAGTTGGCAGTCAGGCCACCGCCTCCACTATTCCCTCCAGTCCTTCAGCCGATCGCTGAGGTCGGGAAAGCAGGTGAGATTGATGGTCTGTCACTTGAATGCTTTCTTCAGACGCCCAAGCAATATGTAGGGAAATAAGTGACTTGGGTCAGATTGGGTTCATAGATAGAGATAGTCTTACTTACTTTATTGATAAAGCTACAGCAGCACGTATCTTCAAGAGAATGGAGGGGATGAGTACTTACTTGATTTTGATAAGTGCTGTTGAGTCCCATCCAAAGTTCCAAACAATCGCTCATAAATCATCATCACCATCTGCATCGCATGCGTCACTTCAGTTGTTGTGGACTAGATGATGATAGTAACTAACCTGGTGTCAAAGAAGAGACCGTGTGGATTCTTACCGATCGACTGCTACCATTTCGTGATAGAATCCAGAACCATTATAAAAGGATTTCACTACCTGCCCATTTCTTGTCCTCCTTCATCGAGATCAACCCGCCGAGTCAGTCTAGGTTTTGGTTGCAAGCCCGAGGAAGTGAAGACCTGTTCATGGAAACCTAACCCACTGTACATTGTACAGACCACTGTCCGGCCGTTGAACTTGGATGACATGAAATCTCTTGGTGGGGGATTGACATCTGCAGATCCAAATTTAGGTATTTGGCTGAAGAGAATTGCGCGTGGTGCAGTTCACTCGACCTTATTTGAGCCTGTATCGCCATTCACTGCTGTGATGACGTGTTATGTATGGATGGATTGAGTAAGATGGGTAAGAAGGTTTAAATATCGGATGACTCATAATCAACCTGAATTCACATGAGCGCCATCCTCATCAATCGAAAATTCTGGAAGGTCATATTCACCAACCACCTGGGCTCTTGAACTCCAACTCCCCCACCTAAGAGTATTATATAACAAACTCATCAAAGACTCCTGTAACCTATGACCTCAACACCAATCCTACAATGTATTGATTGTTTCCTCCGGAACAACTAATCACCTTGGCTCCATATACCATCGTAGAAGGGTGGAGGGAAGGTTAGAAGAGACAAAAGGGAAGGGGTATAGATAGTGTAAACTCTTGAGAAAGGTGAAGGTGATTTGACCTAAAAGTTCACGTAGTAACCTGTAATATTCATGATTTCATAAGTAGAATCAACATTTGCCCTCAATAAGTAAATTCTCACAATTACCTGATGTCTTTTACTTTTGGGTATAAATTGAAACCACATCCACTTTTCTTAGGTCCCTGACACCTATATTTGGGAGCTTTTACAAGCTGTTGAAAACCAGTATGGGAAGTACAGACAGTGTTGGTGCCTTGGAAGGCTTCTGAAGCCCAGAATAAGTCAGAATAGCCATCAAGATGGGCTTCACCTACAGATGACTCCAGGAGCTGACACCCGCTTTCCAGAAGAGAGACTAGGTGTAGCACCTACAAAAAATATATATGGGAGATGGTAGTCCGATGTTGAGTCGGACGCGTTCATCCAACTCAAAATTGTTGGTGGTGATGCTCTTCTCTTACTCTTTGACTGTTTGAACCAATGCAGCCAGTTAAGCTTTATGAGTATTACCATGCGATGTATATATATACATGTATCTTTATGAAATGAAGTTGTATGTGTTGTTCTATATGAAGTCAAAACTCATTGTCATCAGCAGGAATATCAGAGAGGAGTAGATGCTCCCTACTTTTCTTTTACTATACCACTTAAGATGCCAAAATGTGTGAATCCAAGTTGTCACAAAGCGAATTGGTCAGCCGTAGAAAAGAACCCGTCCGGGTGAGCCTGTTATGTCTTACCACCATCTGAGGATCGCCAACTAACTTCCAAGCTTTTATCATAAGGTCCCAATCGCGATTGTATCCCGCTCTGGGAGTTAATCAAGTTTCTTTCACAAAGTCAATGAACATTTCAAGGAATGATTTTTGCCTGTTGGGGCTCTCTTTTACAATGCAAGCAAGGCTACTTATGAAACACCTTTTGATTGCAATCTCATTCAAGGTTTTACTCCTCCTACTCCTCTTGCAGTGATGATATGTAGGTGACTTTAACAGCTATTCTGGGCTTCAGAAGCTTTTCAAGGGTACCCAAACTGTCTGTAATTTCCATACTGGTTCTGTACAGCTTCTAACATCTTCTGAAGTATCTGTACCAATTGCTTGGGCGTTGGGGACCTAGAAAAGTGGGCGTGATTTATCAATACCCTTACTTTTACATAGGCAGTCAATACTATCAAAACAGCACTCTAAATCAAAATGAGTGGTGGTAGTGGTGTCCAATAGACCAATCAGAAATATGATTTATCACAAAGACTTCAAAAGAAACTATCAGGAAAGAAAATCTTGAGAATGTTCCAAACAAACTCCTAGAATCAAGAACTTATGAATTACCCACAAGTTGTACCTTCCACATCTTTGGCAAGGAAGTGTAGGAGCCACTCAGACGCAACTCTAAGGTACATCAATGACGAGCATGGGCCATCTGAGGATGTGAAGATTTTGGGCAAAAGCCCTGAGTGATCTCACGCCAGGTTTCTTTTGGATTTACATGCACATTTCAACTGAAACCTCCCCACAGACATAACAAGGGCAATAAGTTCAATACCAACTTTTCGGAGAGTTTCCCAAGCAGCCTCAACATAGACCTCTACCAAGTCCGTAGGATCTACACCTTGTTTTTTGGCTTTCCAGGGTGATACAAATACTGTCAGTACACACTCAAAGTCTTCCTTGGGCTGGCGGCAGAGCAGTGTGAGGTTTGGATGAAACCTGACCATAGCACTTACCGTCAGAAACCCAGTTTTGTATTACAGTATACACAGGGTTGATTACATCAGCTTTGTTTTCCAATCTCCAACTGCACCGAGTAAAAAATATTCATCATCAACATAAAACAATCGAAAAGGTCGCCGATCAAAAAAAAACACGTCACCAATAACTCAGACTCAAACAACCTGAACGGCTCATTATGAGTTTCTTCGCGAAAGACCCTCGGGCAAGCGCCATGCTCGGTCAGTCAGCATTCACCATTTCATTCATCGTCTCCACCCCAGCTGAAAGGTTTTTTTCCATGTACGTAATCACAGGCGGTGGTCAAAGGACCACAGGAGCAGACGTAAGACAAGAGAACGTGACGGCAGTGATGGCGGTGGCTCAGGTACTCAAGTCGAGTTTGGGGCCAGTGGGCTTGGATAAAAGTCAGTCCGTCGCATCAATCTGGTCAAGCAATACCTACCATATGTCACAGCCACTGGTTAAATCAAAAGAAAACACTGAAATCGATCGGTCCGTCCCACCTTTTCAGTGATGGTCGATGATATCGGAGACGTGACAATTAGTAATGATGGTAAGCGATTAGGTCTCTACCCCAAAGAGTCCAGCCGCTCACAACCTGAGTGCGTACAACACATTCAACCTTACTTTATTAGGCGCAACTATTCTTTCGTTATTGGAAGTTGAGCACCCGGCAGGACGAATATTAGTTGAGCTCGCTCAACAGCAGGATAAGGAAGTAGGAGACGGTACTACCTCAGTTGTCATTATCGCATCCGAATTACTCAAACGAGCCAATGACCTGATCAAGAACAAGATCCATCCCACCACAATCATTACTGGATATCGTCTTGCTTGTAAGGAAGCTATCAAACACATTCAAGATCAATTGGCTATTAAGGTTGATAACCTACCTAAGGATACCCTTCTCAACGTCGCTAAGACAAGCATGTCGAGCAAAATCATTGGCTCGTCAGTCTCTTGAATCCTTCACACTTTTTTTTTGTTTGATCGCAACCAACGTTCGCATGTCCTCTCTCTCTCTCTCTCTCTCTTGATCCTACTCCTCTACCGCAGAGACGATACATTCTTTTCTCAACTTGCTGTCGATGCCATGCTAGCAGTCAAGACAATCAATCCTAGAGGAGAAGTAAAATATCCGGTAAAGGCAGTCAATATCCTCAAAGCTCACGGTAAGAGTGCTCTGGAATCAATTTACGTTAAGGGATATGCTCTCAATTGCACAGTAGCCAGTCAAGGTGATCAAAGTTCTGATCTCGCCTCAGTGATGTCAGTCGACTGACTTTCTTCTGTATGTGGTCGGAACTGCCAGCAATGAAGAAGAGGATCACGTCTGCAAAAGTGGCTTGTCTGGATATGAATCTTCAAAAGACTCGAATGCATCTCGGTGTCCATATCACGATCGATGATCCTGAGCAGCTCGAGCAGATCCGAAGACGGTATGTTCTGAACTTCAAGTTGCTTCTCTTTCTACTGATAGCAGAACTGTATCGGACTATTTCCATTCCGCCTTGATCGGCCTACAGGTTTTTGTGTAAACTGACTTGAACACCGCATTACGCTCTCTTTTCTTTTTTTTTCGGGTATTGTAGTGAATCGGAGATCACGCTCGAGAAAGTCCGAATGATCCTAAAATCCGGTGCAAATGTAATTCTTACAACCGGAGGAATCGACGAGCTTTGTTTGAAGGAGTTTGTCGAAGCAGGTGCGATGGCAGTGAGGAGGTGTAAGAAGGAAGACTTGAGGCGTATTGCAAGGTGCACGGGTGGGAATGTTGTGAGCTCGCTAGCTACGCTCGACGGGGACGAGGCCTTCAATTCCGCCGATCTAGGTACTTGCGATGAGGTGGTTCAGGAACGAATTAGCGATGATGAGTTGATATTGATCAAGGGTACAAAGCTGCATAGCTCAGCTTCAATCATCTTGCGAGGCGCAAACGGTATGTGCCCGACGTGGCTCTCCCCCTTTTGCCACTTCAATGCAATATTAACCTATGATCTTCTAACCTGATTTGTTTATCATGGTCGAATATTCCGTAGATTATATGCTTGATGAAATGGAACGGGCCTTACATGATTCGCTTTGTGTGATCAAGCGTACACTGGAGAGCGGCAAAGTCGTGCCTGGTGGTGGTGCTGTCGAAGCAGCATTGAGCATATATTTGGAGAACTTTGCAACTACACTTGTGCGTACTTTCTTTCTTTTTCGTCAATTTGAAGACCCTCACAATGTACAATTTGGCTTGAAGTCTAATGATGTGGCATGGTCATTTTTTCGCCTTTTATTTTTTGCATCAGGGTTCACGTGAACAATTGGCCATCGCCGAATTCGCCACAGCTCTTTTAGTGATTCCCAAGACCCTTGCGAGCAATGCCGCCAAAGATGCCACTGACCTCGTTGCCAAACTAAGGGCTTATCATAACATCTCACAGACCTCCGGGCCTGAGGATGCCAAGAAGCAACTCAAATACTTCGGACTTGACCTTGATAACGGTCGAGTTTCAGATTGTGTTCAACGTGGTGTCTTGGAGCCAATGATGGCAAAGGTCCGAATGCTCAAATCCGCCCTCGAGGCTTGTACGGCGCTTTTGAGAATTGACGAGTTCAGTAATGTTTTACTATGCTATTTTTATCCTTCTACAAATCTACCACGTCCTCTATAACTGATTCATGGTCCACTTTGTTCCTCTTTGGATATTCCAAATATTGTGCCTGGGTTGCTGGTTTATGAAACACAGTCGAATTGTGCTACAGAAAGAAGAGCGCGGTGGAGGAGGTGACGGACATGACGGGTGTTGATAAATGACAGTGTATCCAAAAAACTAAGCGTTCCCCACCCCAAAAACACCACAATATTGAGTCTTTGTCGCACTGATTGAACCTTGGTCGAGAGGTCCCTTATGTGTTTTTGTATACCTTGATTACATTTGATACGTATATTCATACAGCTCCTGTTATTCACAATCAGATATACATCAACTTGAGATAGGTATTACAGGAGATAATTTCAAATACATTGTCACCAGTGTTTTTATACTACTTTTCTAAGTCCCCCCCGCCCTATCACCACCACTTATCTATCAATGCCCCCATTTCCTGTGAAGAGAGATGTTTTTTGCAAATTAGATTATATAATTTTGATGTTATTTTATTTTATTTTATTTTTTTGACTTCATACAGTGTTTTGGAGATATTTTTTTATTTCATTATAGATCATAAAAAAAAAAAAAAGGGAAAAAGAATTTATATGTTCAAGAATTATTATTTATAAAAAGAACAACAACAAGGAAAGAAAAATGTGTTATCTTCTTTTTTTAGTAAAACCTTTTTTTTTTTTCTTTGAAGAGAAAATTATAATTTTATATATTTATTACATTTCTTGAAACACTTGCTTTTTTTTGCAAAACCAGAAAAAACAAGTCATTTAGGGGGCTTATGGGTTTTTGCAGGCCCATGGGGGTACAGGAGAGCTAACTTCTAGTTATTATGTACAAAATATTTCTCTGTGTAAGTTGACAGAAGGTTTGGCCAATCTCAATCACTGAATAAATCTCCAATTTTATCAGTGTCTTGCAATCCTGATCTGCTGTCTCCAAACATAGGTCCTAGGGCAACCTGTCAATCCACCTACCCTCCTGTGACCTCCACCTGCCTGCCTCCAACATCCTACTCTACTTGAGACTCCAGTTGCTGGTTCACCTCAACAAGTCTCACCTATCAACACATCTTCATATGATTGGCCCTATCAATTTTGGTTCCACAAGGTCAAGGGACACCAGGATCTCCAGCTGGTGGGGGAAAGTTCTCATACTGGTTGCATGCAAGATCCAGTGGGCAGTCATCTTTGTGAGACTCTGACCATGGATGCTGTAAGTACCCTCTGTTTACTCTGAATGAATGGCAGGCAGACCATCCAGGAGGCTTGGGCCACCAATCTGGCCTAAACCCATATGTTGAGGGGGGGGTGAGCTTGAATAAATTTTTCAAAAAAAAGCAAGTGTTTCAAGGAATGTAATATATATATATTTTTCCTTTAAAAGTTTTTTTTTTCCAAGGAGAATATATATATATATACTAAGAGAACAGTGGTTGCACCTACACCATAAATGTGAGAGCATCATCAGAGAGATTACCAAACTGATTTCGACAAAAAACATTATACATACTACAAGGTTACAAAATCAAAACCATAAAATTTTACATTTTAAAAAAA
>KI566784.1:0-12371 GCA_000500245.1 Cronartium ribicola 11-2
AAATCACTTTATTTCACCCTTGGTTTGAAAACTCACCAAGTTTTCCTTGTGCAATAGGTAAAAATGAAACTGCAATGTTAGCTATTTTGGGACTTTGACACCTGTTTGGGTATTGATGCAGTGGATATGGCTCTTTGAGCAGTTAGGTAACCCCCCCCTTAAATGGTGTTCAGATTGTGGTTCACCAATTACAGGAAGCTTTAAACCCACTCCTCCAGTGTTAAACTTAGAGAAACTCACTTTATGTCAATTTTGATAAAATCACTCATCCTATGAGCAGCTCATTGATGAAGCTGCATGTTGCATATTAATCATAAGACAAAATGTTTAAATGGGTTTTCCACTCATCATAAAATACTTCTACACTATCTCACTACAAAAATATGTCTTGTAATGTATGATTGGGATACTACATAGTCATCTCCAGAACACTTACTTACAAATTATATGAAGGGGTGTCCTATGGCTTTATTTTCCTTAGAAAACCCCCCCTAAAATGCCTCACAGCATGCATGACACACACTTTCCGAGGGCTGATGGTGCTTGAGGGAGGTGCGTGTAAAGCTCTCGTGTCTCGAGAAGCCTTCACTGATGTTCTTCAAGCTCTCTCACATCAGAATTCCGCCCAAATCCAGGAATTAGTCAGAACCTTGTGTTCATTCCTAGCTCCAGTATGGATTTGCCAGTCCACTGTGTCAGATACAACTAAGAGAGAAAGAGTCTGAGAGAGAAGGTGATTGATCAAGCAAGGGCTTACCTAGCTCCAGTACGGATTCACAAGAGGAAAGCTCCGCTGGAGCTAGGAGAGGGAATAAGTACTATGTATACTGTCAAGTCCCCGCCCGTGTAAACCCATGGAAGGGGTACCCTTACAGTGCGATGACGTTCTGGGTTATATCGGTGGGCATTGGGTTCATGGTTGGTGCTGCTGATGAGGGGCAATGGCATGGGCAGGGAAGGGGAGAGTGAGACAGGTGATGTGTGGGTGAAGTTGGTGTTGGCTGGGGTCAACAAGGTCCAGCGGGATGGGATAAGTGGGATCGGTGTAAGTGGTTCATGCAGGTGAGTAAGGGCAGAGTTCTGTATGAGGGACTTATGGAGGGAAGAGTTGAGTAAGTGTGGGGACTTAGGGCTTTGGGGACTTAGAGTGAGGTCCAATTGGCAGAGGAATCTTGGAGATGAAGGGAGACAAAGAGAGACAGGCAAGCACTGCTCTAAGCAGTGTAATCATACATGGTCCTCACTGCTTGTAGCAGGTATAACTGGACACGTGAGGTGTTTCCCAGGGTCCAGAATGACTTTTCTGCTACAATGCCATGAAATTGTAGCATAAGGGACTTTGGTGTTAAAAATACTAGTGTAAAAATCTCACACCAGGCTTCCAAATCAAATTTTATGCCAGTCATTTTTACACTAAATTAATGGTGTAAAACTGATTGGCGTAAAAGTCATCCCTCATTAACATCAACTCAAATTTTCCCCTATTCACCTTTACACAACTTTGACTTTACCACACTGGCCCCGGCAAATACCCATCCACACCACTACCTACTCACCGGAACCTGCAACCCAATGCTCAATTGCAAAATGTTACAACTCACCCAATCCCTTTGGGTTACTTGCACTGACAAGGTGCTCTTCATCCTCCATTACTTTCAAGACCACTTTCAATCTTTCAATTCAAAACAACTGATAGTCTGAACAATGATCTTGATAATTTAACTAATAGTAGTAGTAGTAGTAGTTCATCATCATCTACTACATAGTAATAATTTACCAACCAAAGTGGAAGAATTAGTATTAGTTACTAAAGTTTCACCATCAGATCGGGATCCATCTTTTGAAATTCCACCTAAATTACCATCAATTACAAAACAATGGATAGTTTCAAGTGATTTTTATAAACCTGAACAATATCATTTACATTCTCCACCTATAACACCACCATCAACCTCATCTTTGTTCCATCATCCAGGCTGCTTCCTCTCACATTCTCATCTTCACATCAATCACTAAGCCTTTATCTCCATTTTAACTTTCTTTGGGCATATGAGCCTCTCCAGCCAATAGGCAGCACATTCCCCGGCACACGTTGCCCGCGACTGAGGATGCCCAGCTTTTCTTTGCCTTTGCTTCTAGCTATCAACAACAAGCTGGGTTGGATTTGTCCATCCACGCCGTTCAAGCCCGTTGTTGAGGTCTCACCTCAGCCTACACCCGTCATGATGTCATCCACCGCATCGTCTTGTATCACACCTGCTACGCCGCTATTAACATCTGCCACCACGCTCGCTTTGGAAGCGACAGTCTCGTCTTACCTCTCCACTCCCGCTCTCACAAACTCAACAGCAGGCCGAAGGTCTCTGTTTGCGGGCTTGTCAATTTATCAAAAGATCCTGGAGTTGAAAGATTGCCTTGTAATCATAAAGGTACTTATGCTGATGATTGTATTGTACAATGTGTAAATTCACCTTGTTGTTATATTGTGGCTACCTGGGATAGAGGTCTTAGAAGAAGATTAAGGAAAATTCCTGGTGTACCGGTTAGTCCTTTCTCTCTCTTTTTTTTCATCAAATTTCTCTTTCCCTTTTATTTGTTACTGACTTATATATATATATATATCTTAGTTAATGTTCATAAAAAAAACAATACACAATTGAAAGATTACCAGACGCAGGTTTACCTTCATAAAAAAAATATCAATATTACCTGACTTATCTCGTGTGTTGTTATTGTCGGTGAACAAACCTTCACTTTTTTCATTTTCTTATTCTTTGTTTTTTATGTTTTATATATAATGATGAAAAGATGGAGTTGTGCTTTAAATTACTTGATGCTTTCAAGAGTTGACTTAGATAGTGAATTCTTATACCCTGTTCCTTTAGATCTCCTGAGAAAACAACTCATGTTGTAAGGTACTTCCCTATTGACAAATATACCATGAATACCAGGGCAAAGAAAAATGAAATAAATTAAAGAAAAGAACTAAATCAAAACTTGAATTTGATTTAATGAGATAATATTTCAATTCAGGGGTCGAAAGTTACAAAAAATTGAAAGGTGATGACAATGTTGAACAAAGTGAGTCAAACAACATCACTTCTTTCACTTTTGGACTGTGATAACCTGATTCCTAATTTGATTCATAGAACAGTTTATCAATCAACATCATTAAATTTATAAACAAAGTAAGATGTCAAATCGAAATCGAATCAAAGTACCTAAATCACTTCATAGATCTAAACCACCTTCAATAGTAGAAACAAATCCAACTAAATCGAATCCATTTGAGCTTAAGAAAAATAGAGGTAGATGGAGTTGGAGTTGGACTGATATCTTGAGTTTATTTTATTTACCTCGTTATGATGGACCTTATAACGGTCAGTTTATCTAAATCTCTAATCAATTTCATTTCGTTTCTTACTCATATTGTGGTAATAAGAGTGAGTGATGGCTATTTCAATCTTGTAAACGATGAGATGTGTTGGGTGGAATCAGTTGAGTTGTAGATGTTGTGATTAGTGGTGGTGGTGGTGGTAATGGTTGATCTGATGATGATGAAATTCTTTTTGATGCTTTTTTGATGAATGAGAATGTAGGTCCTCTAATATGTTGCTGCTGTTGCTGTTGTTGTTGAGAGTTAAATGGAGGGTTCGAAGTTGAAGGTGACATGACTGTAAAACGAAATGAAAGTCCGATTTGGGCCGCATACCAGGGTCATTTGGTGATGTGGTTTGTTTGGGGCAAGGGTCCACATCGGATCGGATGAGATAAAGTCGAAGTTGCGTAAAGGTGAATAGGGGAAAATTCGAGTTGATGTTAATCATGAGGGATGACTTTTACGCCAGTCAGTTTTACGCCATTAATTTAGCGTAAAAACGACTGGCGTAAAATTCGATTTGGAAGCCTGGTGTGAGATTTTTACACCATAGTATTTTTTACGCCAAAGTCCCTTACGCTAGAATTTCATGGCATTGTAGCGGAAAAGTCAATCTGGACCCTGGGAAAGTAGAATTTTACGCAAGTGGACTTTTCCGCTAGAATAGTAGCGGAAAAATACAGCACCTTGGCAAGACGGAGCGGTGCGCCGAGATTGAGGCAAGATCCACCTCCACGGGGCTCCATTCGGCGCTGTTCAGGGTAGTTCTTTCTTTCTTCACTTGATTGGGAAGAGCTTCACCACACTCTTCTCTTCTCTGGTCCATTGACCAATACACAAGAGCAGAGAAATGCCGAGTAGCGATTCCAGACGGCGTGAGTCGATCGAAAGGGCTCGGTCGCGTGAAGCCAACTGGATGGAATAGTCATTCATTGTCCTCAGCTGGGTCCCCTCCCCTCGCCTAGGACCCTTGTTCGGGTATACTTGAAACTGAAGACGAAGACCTTTCCGTTCTTTCGTCCTCCTAACGCTCGTTCCATCCACTCAATCGTTTACTCTTTCAATCTTCCAATCAATCTATCTCTTTATTCGTATCTTCTGCAATCCATCTTACTCTCACTATCCTAAGTAACTCACTGGTAAGTTGTTCTTGTACCAGCACCAGAACCACCTGCTTCTGCGGACTGCCTCTTTGGCAGACGAGTGTGATGAGGACTGATGACGATGAGATTGTTCGAGACTGATGTAATATTTGTCATCCAGGCATCCGACCCTCGTTACCCCGCAGATTCAAGTCACACGTACTCCAAGAAGAAGACCAACTTGACAACCGCGGGCGCACTTTATCTTGCTTTTGAAGGTTCAAGATCACTTACCTCAATAAGTGATCGACGATTTCTATCTGTTTCAATAACCCCTCACCTTCTGTCTACTCGTTAACGGCACCCCCACCACAAAGATGGATTCCCTCTCCGAACATTCGCGTACTCGTCCAGGTTTAGGCACAGTTCTCAGTAGAATGTCAACAAAGTCGATGGGATCACTTCGATCATCACCGAGTTCCTCTGATTTCGTACGTTTTTTTTTTCTCTTCTGTTCATCTTTTTATTTTCTCAACCCAATCTCAGCGGCTGACTTCTTTTTTTTCTTTTTTTCTTTTATTGGCTTGATTTTCAAACTCAGAAGCCACCCAGCGTGCAAGATCTACTACTTCTCCCTCCCCGTCCCGCCATCACCCGGCCAATGCAGGACCAATCACTTCCGCCTTTCACCGATCCACCTAACGAGGCTACGTCCAACACGCTAACCATGCCGGTAATGCCTACCACACGAAGTAGATCTCCTAGGAATACAAGATCATCTTCGACCAATTCTACCAAGCTTGAGGTGAGTCATTTGGTTCAACTTCCTCGATGAAAGTTTTGTTAGTGACCGTCCTCAGCCATCCTTATATGTACCACACAAAGGATTTACATCCTGACCCGCTGCCACAGGAAACCCTTACTTCGCACATATACTCCAAGCAACGATCGGTAAGTACTATAGAATGTCTCTATATTACACTTGACCATGCAAGTAACTTATCAAGAGATTCGAATTATCACCTTTGATTTCTAAGACCAAGCAGCCCACTAGGGAGTCTTACGTTGACTATATCAACTCAGGCTTCAGTCAGAGGGTAATCGATCCTGAAAGCCTTATCGTAGAGCTCGAGGGAGATCGTATTCCACAGTTCACTAATTCGCCCGACAGCCCAAGCCACCCCGTTCGTCGATTCTTCTTGAATAAATTTGGCAAGTCGTTCATTCAAGCTCATTTTTTGGGTTTTTTTCCCTCAGATTGTAGTTCTTCCAGGCCAGCCACGTTCTCCGGTCATCCAAAAAGAGTTCGAGAGGATATCAGAGAGCCTTCCAGGATCCCTCGCCCGCAGCCAAACATTCAACTCCGCACTCCAGATCCCGAAGATGATTGCCAGAAAATTTTCTGTAGGTCTTCTACAACGTCAAAGCTCGGCTGGCTCAATAGAGCCGGATCTGGTGGGCAGAAGAATTGGATTAGGTGTAGCAGTTAAGAAGTCTGTGGCAAACTTTAGTCTTCAAGACTTTACGCACGTTACTTCAATTTCAAAGGCAAGTACGAGCGGCGAAGTGAAAGAATGTTTGGAAGTCTTGAAATGCTCGACACCATCATTGAAATCCGCTACCAATACACAATCGGTGAGTAAAAACGTTGAAATATAGAAAATGTACAAGATTGAACAAGATTTCATGGTGTGACTTTCCCGTTATACAGAGTTGTGCTTCAAGCCCGGATTTATACAGTGATTCTCCGTATGCCGAGGATCGAAGCGACCGTCAAAAACCTTTTACGCGTACGAAGCGCTACGGCTCTCTTGTTTGTATTTCCAATGACTTCCCCCCCCCCCTCTTCACGAACCGAACCTTAAGCTCAATCTTATTTATTGGTATATCTTCGGTCATCAGCCCCAGCAACCGCATGGACTTCGATTTCCATCCATTCAGACGAATGACGTCGAGCCAGATCTCCTTTCAACCTTTCGCCGCCGTGGAACATTTTCTAGCGCTGTTCGGTTACCTAAGACGTTTGCGAGAAAGTTTTCCATGAATTTCTTGCCGTCCTCTAGTCAGGACTTTACGGACTCTATACTAGACGCCGAAAGGGGAACTCAAGTCCAAACGATGGTAGATGTTCCGACGATACCACAAGAGTTCAGGTATATCGACTTCACCTCCAAAACTGGCTTAAGTGTGCGTCCAGGAAAGCTTCTTGACGGGATACCATCCGTCACGCCGACATTAAGGTCCTACGCTGCAGGCGAGGGGGTAAGCCTGAAATTCCCTGTTGATGGTCGTTATTTGAACAGTATCAAAAACGCTGGAGATCTCCTACTAATCGCGCTACGTGTTATTTTTTTTGACAGCGCTCTTTACCTAGTTCACAATATCATAAACCGACCATGTTTATCCAGAGATATACTGCTTCACAATCATTACCAGATAGCGAGCAATCTCTGTCTTCCTCTGATGGGTGTCAGGCAGAATATGAGGAGCTGGAGTCACCATGCACGCCTTTGCTACAAGTTCCCGAATATCCATCTTTGCCATCCAGTCCTATGATTTCGCCCTCATCACCAAGCCCACCGAAAATCAACACATCACCTGGCCCTTCTCTTGACTCGCCTACCCCGGTCGAAGATCAAATTCCTTGCATGCATCATCCTTTACAACGACCTATGGATCTCCCTACTAATTTCCATTCCACTCATCAAGAACATCGAGGGGACGTTCGGTTCATTCGTCCGAGAACTGCTCCATTTAGCACCAGATCACAGTTTACGCCTAACTCACAAGTCCGAGGTTCCCCTATTGCTCGTCCTACGACAGCTAATCGAGGACCTGGGATAGAAATGTTGGCAACTCTTTCAGCCCTTGAGGAGCTGTGTAACGGTGCTCAAGAGCTTCTCAGTGAAGATGAGAGCGTGTTGGATGACTAGGTTTTCACTGATTCAAGTAGGGTAATCCAATCTAAATACCTCCCACTTTTAAGATGGTGACTTGAATTTTTTTTTTTATGAAAGTGGTTTAAACTATGTTTTTCGGTGGAACGTTTCCCATTTTTATTTCTCAACTTTTTTTTGTTTTTTTCGTTTTTTATATTGCTGGTCAAATAAGTTATAGTGATGAAACCAATCCTTAACACTAACTTAAACTCATCTATAGTATCTGGCTTTTACATAAGATGTTAATCGACACTGGTTCTTCATAAATTGAGAACATTTAATGAAAAAGCGATAACATGAGTCATGCGCTCAAGTTTAACTTTCATGAAGAAGAAAGTTTTCATAACTCTGATGTAGTTTTCATATTTCTCAGAGACATGTAACTTTGTTACAAGCACAGAGAAGAAGCAAAAAATGCTTAGACTAGACTTCAACAACTATATGGCCACGGTTCTGGATAAAACCAGCCCAATCTAAGAACACTTAGGTATATGTACTAAACATCTGGAGATGAGAGGGAATCAAACGTGCTCTGAGGGTAAAATTTAAAAACCAAATTCAACAGAAACTGATGCGAAGTGGCATCTCCGCGCCGTTTTTGTTGCCCGCAATTCGGGGTCGGACAACCTAAAAAGTTTGAGACAAGAAATGAAAAAAAATTCAAAAAAATTCAAAGGATGCCAAAGAAAAATACTAAAGTGATAATGAATATTTGAAAACCACTGACGCTGTTGGCTCTTCGTTCAATCCGAGGACCCCCTTCGGCGTCTCTCTCTTCGAACTTGAACTCCAATAAGACATGGGCCAAGATGATTTTCATCTCCATCAAGGCAAATTTGAACCCAATACAAGACTTTGGTCCAGTGCTAAAAGACAAAAGACCTGCCCATAAACCAATCGAGGATGATTTTTTGGCTAAGAGAGGTTCATGTTCATTCTTGGATTGATTGGGAAGCCATCTTTCTGGGTTAAACTGATCCGCGGTGGGTCCAAAAATATCTTTTGAGCGGTTGTAAGCACTGACAGGGACCAAGATCTTCTGTCCTGCCTTTATCGGAATGAAGCTGACCACTTCCCCATTCTTGAGCGTGACGGGTGATGAAAGAGGTATCTGATCTGCTTTTACGGCTTGCCGCAGTATGCTAGTCGCTGGAGGTATAAACCTTAAGACCTCTCGCTGAATGAGAAGATTCCCCGCGAGGACACGTGAGTATTTCTTTTCGGTATCCAATGAATTCACCACTCTCTTTCCGAGAAGGGACTGTTTTTGGGAACTGATCAACTTACCCAGAAGGCTTCCAGATACGGTAGAGCGTAAATGTCTTCGGAAGTCAGTACGCCATCGATCCTTTGTTCACGAGCCTGTACCAACTCGCTGCGTAACTTTATTTGCACTTCGGGGTATTGAGCGAGTAGCAAAGACGCCCAACTCAGCCCAGTAGCCGTGGCTAAGTGGAGAGCAAAGGTATTCTTAGATTGTGCCTATCTGTTCAAGTTCTTCCACTGACAGCACAAGGTGGCTTTACTCACTATCACTTCCGGCTGCAATGAATGTCGAAATCTGTTAGAACGGATCATGCCAAATCTCCTGTAAGAACCTCATTCCCAAAGAGACTTCGTGGAATGCACGCTCCTTCAGTCTGGTTGAAGACCAGGACACCTACCTGTGACATGATTTCATCCTCTTCCAGTCGATCATTTAGAGAACTCTTCGAATTCGCGGTGATCAACAGGCTGATCAAGTCTTTTGTGCCTTCATCCGATCCTAAAGCTACCTCTTTTTTCCGCGAGTTGTAAATTTTCCAGCTATTCTTTCTCAGGGTAGCTAACGCCGCTTTCATAGCTTTCACGCGCTCATTCTTGATGAATTTTTGTAGAAAAACCCACTCCCGAAGGGCTGTCCGGAAGAGGAAAGATATTCCGGTGAATTGGAAGGCTCCCGAGCGGCTATAAAGGATAAGTGAGCGATTATTGAAAAAAATGAGCAAGGAAAAATACGTCAGGGAAAAAGTTGAGAAGAGGTGGGTAGAGTAATTACTCACAACAGTCGATCTAACGCCTTAGTCACCTGATCCTCTCCGCTCAGAGCGTTAAAGCTGTGGCGAAAACCGGCTTGTCCCATCTGCGTATGAACAGTAAACATCATTCATCACAAAACACAATAAGCGAGCACTAAGCAGAACATCCCACTGCCACTCACAATATCCAAGGTGGTGCGATTATACCAGAAATACATATCGACTACTACAGATTTATTGCATTCGGAGTTTCCGCATTCTTGATTGGTTTCCTGAAGGATCTTACGAAGAACTTGACAAAGCTGGAGGAAAAAATAAATGGATGAGGCTTTACCATGCCACAACATGCCTCAGAGATAATTACAGTATCAACAAGAAAGACTTATTACTTGTTGAGATTTCTCTTCAAAAACAGGTGATGCTTGCTGTAGATGCGTAGGTGAGAAAAAGGGAAGAAGTTGCTTCTTTTGTCGTCGATGGGATTCACCTAAAATTTTAAAAAGGCAATCAATGAGTCAGTATTTATGAATAAAGTCCCTGTAACGGTTTCCCAATGAGCAACCAAAAAAGCGTGCCTTGTGCGCTGGCAATTCCGCGTCCGAAGGACACGTCTAGCTCTCTTATATCAGCTTCGGTTTTTAAATAGACATCCTCTCTGGAAACCATCACATGGTTAATAGATTTTGGGTCCACGACAGATAATCTTTTCTCCTGTTTTTGACATGAAAAATAAACTCTGTAATCAAAATCTACTTCAAATATGGCAATGATCTTAAAGGGGAAAGAGAAAAACTAACCCCAAATAAACATTGATAGACAAATACAGGACCATAAGTATTTGCCCATTTTTCATGAAGTGCACCGTGCTCTGCTTCAAACTTGAAGCCAGAAAGTAAATGAAAAACATAATGTTTTAACTTTTACCCTATCACAAGTATCAAGAGAGATTACCAAGATGTCGATTTTGGTCTCGATGCTCACGATTTGTAAAAGGTTTCCAAAAATCCACGATTCTGATTTTGGTCCTGGAAATCGCGTTAAAGGTGATAGTTTCGCTCTTACCGTCACATAAACGACCAATAGACTACAGGCGACAACTGCGCACAAAAAAATGCTACCGAGCATGTATCAATCACCTCGCATTCCAAAACTCTCCAAAAGGATAAAAGAAAATCTACCTAGCGTATAGGGAGAGTCTTGATTCAAAGGAGGTCGAAAATCCAAGCACGATTGCGATGAAGTGAGGAAGAGAAGAGGTCATGATGATGCTATCTAGAACTCCTTAGAGGGGATTTGACGGACAACGGTCTGGACAGAAAACAACTCGAGTTTACTGTTGCTCCCTAACCAACGAACCGCCTTAATTAAACCTTTCACCGACCAGAGCGAATGGTCTCAGGAAAGGAGACCATCATGATGACATCATCACCTCAAACTCTGATGTCACCGTTTGAATTGAATGACCTCAAAGCAACTCCGAGGTGGTGGAACCCTGTATACACAACCTTCATTCCTCGGTGCCTTGATTCCGACGTCATCTTAGGTGCAGTCAATGCAGTCTCGAGGCGCGTGTTTGATTTGATGGGGGATATGCTGCTCGGGACGACACCGAGATAAAGATTAAAGTTAGCGCGTGAACTATGTAAGTAATCCCGGCTCACTCCCGACCCCTTTGTCCCATTGCTGCAGCGTACAGGTCTGTAAGCTATCTCCACCTCCCGATGACCGGCTCACTGTCCTTAGGTTGGAAGGCGAGCGACTCACTCGAGACTCCAACTTTCTTGCCATTCCTTTTACCCCAATGGACTCTACGTCATGCCAAGGGTCGGGTCACAGGGCGAGCTGTCTCATCAAAATCCTACGCCGGCGTCCGAGCCGGGCGGAGCTGGTAGGAGCTGGTCGGACGTCGGCGTGGAAATTTTAGTTTCCTTCGCTCTCATTCTCTTTCTCACCCTATATACTTGTCTTCGTCCCTACCTCAGCTTTAAATATTATGCACCGCCTTTTGCTTCTCCTGAAAGGAGTCTATTACATATTCTTAAGCTTTTTCCGCAGCTGTCAGTCAATTTTTCTTGGTGCTCTCTCTCTGCGTTCGCCTCACATCCACTTTTCTTTTATAGGGTGTAGTTTTTGTGGAAAGTATCTCACCTTCTCTGCCTCTCTGGTTATAATTTCAGCGCATCGAGACTACGTGGTTAGCCCCTAGGAGGCGTATGAAAACCCCAATACGACGTACTTGACTGAGAAGAAGAAAAGTTCAGATATGAAAAGCGAGCGCGAGATCACGGGATACCCAGTGATGCTTACATTAACTTTCCGTCGACCTTCCAGCTTATGCAGATGGTCAGCTGAAGACTTTTTGGGAGCTGATTTGTATTAATGTGCATATGTCTCACTTTGGAACATAAAACGTCATCATGAATGTATTGAAAGGTACTTTTTTACCAAACGACCCTTTCTTTTGCTTTCGAAGGTCCGCTCTACCTTCCAGGGAGCTACATGCAATCGGTGATCTATTATGGCATCTACATACTACAAACTCTGCCTTGGTGAGTTCACCCTATTCCAACACTGTGAAGGGCACCCTCTTTTTTTTAGAAGAAAATGTGCGGGACTGGGAACCCAAAGCAACACACATGTTCGTGGGGGCAACTTCCCCGTCGAAAAGGGAGACCGGTATAAAGGGGTGCCTTTGTACTGCTTTACTCTCCCAATGTGGGAGTGCCTCTCACGGACATGGTGCAATACATGGTTTGAAGTTTGTAGGCTCCACTGAATTCGGGCTAATCAGTCATTTTTGTGAAGAATTTCATATACTGCAGTATGATCACATTACAAATAAATCACAAAGTGACGACTCACGCTCACACCCGGGGCTGGGCAAGCCCAGGGCGCCCTAGGCCCTTGCCCCGGGCTTTGAAGGCATCGGCCCTGAAGCCCTGGCCCCTAGGGG
>KI566792.1:0-11697 GCA_000500245.1 Cronartium ribicola 11-2
TGTACAATCCGACACAATGTGAATTACTTATAAGCTTTCAAGATTGTAAAGAGCTACGCGAGTTAAAGTACATCAACTTACCAGCCAACGAATGGAACTCGGTAGAAGCTTTGATCTGTGCATCTACATGGCCAAAACTCAAAATCTTAAACCTTCAACAACCTCAAGAGTTTTCAATCTGGAGTTGGGAGACTAGGGAAAAATTGGTCAAGTTACGAAAGTATTGTGAACTCAAAAAGATTGAATTCTTGTATGATGATTATTGATGAAAAAAATAAATAATGATGTGGGTTATGTGTGTGCGTTACTGTTGTATGTCATAATCTAACTCTTGGGCAGAAGTACTTCTTGATTCCTCATGAAACATTTTCTCTATAAATTTGTCAACAGAACGTTGACCCAATTGCAAGGTTTAATTGTTCCAAAAGTTTTCGTATACATGACCAGACATTCACATCAGTGTCAAACCAATGACCCTCAGACCGTTCCAAGTGTCAAAATACCAAAGGAACTTTTGTTTCGTCTTGAAAGATATAGAAATGCACATCTCAATCTTATCGTAGGTCTAGTATCAAAGACCAAAGATAGCTCACTACTGATCAACAACACTGTGAAGGTCCAGATTCCAAAAACTAACATTATTCATGAGTCTTTGCAGGTTTTACTATTTGTTACAGACATTTTGCTCATCACTTTGTTTCATTTTCTTTCATTTTAAGTTCCATTTTGGTCAAGAGGTCAGCTTAATTGAAACCTCTTAACCATAACGTGTCTACTATTTTACCCTCAAATTTTTCCTGGAATTTCATGAACAATTATCCCAAGCTAAGCCATTACATCTAAGCCATTCTGAATGCTGGATGTTCAAAAAATAAAAAAATCATAGTCCCTTTTCATCTTTCACTTTGTTCACTTCCTGCCGCGTAATTAATTTGTGTTTGGTCAAAAAAAAAAAGAACACGCTGAAACAAGGACACAGTCAATTTTCATTATAGGGGATTGTAGGTCTCAACCAGTGAGCCCTTTCTTGAATAAGATTCAGTCTGAGTCTTGTATAGACTTTGTTTCTTTGAGACGGATGGTGAAGCTTAAACATCCTTTGGTGAAGTAGACTAGCATCTGGCCCCACCGTGACCAGATAAGGCTTTGTGGTTCCACTAACTGGAAATAAGTGCTAGTAAAGCACAAATCTCTTTGAAGGGTACCTGAGGTTGTTGAGGATATAGTGCCCGTGAAGACAAGGCTTGTATTCAGTTGAATGTCAATTGGTCACAGCCTGTTGCAGTAATGGAAGACTAGGATACCATACCATACACTCATTAAGAACTCAAATCAAGGAGTAAGCTTCTATTCATTTAAACTCATAACTGGATCCTTTGAAATCTCCATCCTCTTGCGTGGCAAAGTTGCTTTTGAACACTTGACTACTTTTTTCATTGGCTTTAATATTTCAAAGCTTATTATTATTGATTAACACAAGGTCATGGAATATGCTTTGTATATTGAGTTATACCAAGAACAGGGCAGGATTCTGAGAGCTATTTTTTTTTGGGGGGGGGGGAAATCTCTTTAATTTTGTCAACTACTTTTATTTTGTGTACACAAAAGATTTATACAACAAGTTGGACCAAAACTTCAAATCACTTTAACTGAATCACTACAGTATTTCATTCTGAGGTTAAATCTCAAATATGACAGCCCTAGATTTCTCTCTAAAAAAAAAAGGTTAATCAATCTATTCTAACTCAATTTTAACAGCTTACTAATTGAAATCATCATCTCCCTACTTTTGAATCATCAAAAGCCGTAAAGCCTAAACAACTGAAAAAAAAAAAAAAACATGAATCATGAAGAACCAGCGCCAGAAAATACAATGCATATTTTTGGGTTTTTTTTTTCAATGCCAATCGGGTTCAGGGTACTTTGCCTGTATTTTTTTGTTTCAGATACTCTTGTTCTTGCCTTGTTGATTAAAAAACTCAACATTATTACCCAGACCCCTCTCTGCACAACAATTAGATGATAACTTACACTGCATTTGCAAAACTTCAATTTACAACCAGAATAATCTTCCACCTGGCACTTTTCCCTCTCGTCTACCCCACGCAACTATGTGATGCGATATATATATATATTTATATATATAGGTGTGTATGTGTATAAATAGCTGGTATAAAAAGACAAACAAATAACATCCAACGATATTTTTGTTATTACAAGCTCTAATAGATCTCAATCTTGCACCTCTGCCCCCTCTACCTCTCTCTTCAACATTTCAAACCGTGTCTCTTCCCCCACCCGTACGTAGGTGAGCCAGTAAGGGTTCGCGCAGCCATCGGCGGACGCCTCATTGAAGACTTCCGTCATCGGGTCTACCACCGATACTACACTGTCATTGTACTTTAGCCATCGGTCCATATTCTCGGGAAGCTGCCTTTGAATAGCCCAATAGTGCCCACCCGAGGCTGTGCCTGTGATTTACCAAAGGATCGTGAGCACCAAGCCCATAACTCGTTGAAAAGCGACTGGGTAAGCTTGAAAAAGTATAAGATTTACTTACCACGGTGCATGAAGAGGCTTACGAGCCTATATTCGCAACCTTGCCTACTCTCCATCTTCCACATCTCCTCTACCTCCTCCTTTAGCCCTGCTACACGCTTGTTCACCTGCTCCACCTCTTCCTCAATCGCGTCTGCCTCCGTAGCCAGGAAATTTACTTCCTCAGGACCAATCAAGTCCCCAAAGAACTCCGCCAGCGTCGGTATGGGCGTGGTCAGGTTAAGGATTGTATGCAGGTCACGCAACAGTGCACTCGACGTACGCTTTATGATTCAAAGGTCAGTAAGACGTTGAGAAGGAGAAATACGAAATCATGAGAACGGACCTTGCCACCGGCCACATTGGCTGTCAGCTCCTTTACTCGACACCTTAGACTCTCGATCTCCTTTCGACATCCAAGCGTCCTTGCCCGTCGCTCGATCCCGGCCTCATCATCAGGCTCTGGTTCGAGATAGCGGTCCATACGAAGCTTTTCCTCAAACTTAAGATATGCATTCGATTTAAAGACCGTATGTGTGCTCCGATCAAATTGCACTCGCTGAATATACCAACAACATCTGATCGTGAGCGAGATCCTGATGAAAGCTAGCAGATGGAGAAAGACTCACCTGAAGTTGGATTTGCAAGATTGGCGGAAGGTGAACCAGTCCGACTCTTCTGATCGCTTTCCCATCTTCGACATCTACTTCACTCTCATCGAAAACCCGATCAAGAGCATCATAAAGATCCCTACCCTCTTCCGCTACATCCACCAATAGGTACGCAAAAGGTTCTTCCTTCATCGAAACTTTACCTTCCGGACCACCAAACACTAAAGACTGACGTGTACGACCGTAGAACAATCTTTTTTGTTTTTGTTTTCACACATTCACTTTCATCAAATTTCTTGCTCAAAACGAAAAATCAAAAAAATCAAAAAAGAAAAAAAAAAATCTGCTGGTAGAAGGTACGCACGATTTAACTATATTACCCTCTTCACCCACTGAAGCTGAGAGCTTAGTCTCATCCAACGCAGCTTGAATTTGAAACAAACAATTATCCATACATTCCGATACATCATTCTGCCTACCTGTGATCCCGACCGAGTATATACCGTTAGCTACAATCACTTTTGCCTGTAAAAGAAAAATAGAAATATTGACGTACCAAACATCATGTGAGATCCGTTATCCGTCACTGCTAGACTTCGGTTCCGATTAGGTCGAGGAGGTAACGGAGGAGGTAAAGCAGCATTCGGAACGTCATCCGTCAAGTCAATCACAATTGGTTCTTGACCTGAATCGTTCGCGTTCGTTTCATCTTTGTTAATCGGAAGTGTTTGAGCACGAGATGGAAGGATAGGCCGTAGTCCTTCAACGACATCTTCACTAGTGTTAAAACTCTTAAAATGTAACGTTTGAGAATGAACAGGGATGGGTATAGGAGTTGTGCCAGCCATGTTAATATCCTCAGGCGTCTGAACAGTGGTTTCTTCCTTCTCAATTTCCATTTCTACGTCTCTCGTTACACACATCTCTAAATCATCCTCCGTATCACTACTCTCACTCTTCCTTTTACCTAATACAGTCGAAGAGGGAGAAGTAGCGTGTACAGCCAATGAAGTAGTCGAATGAGGGTTATTCATCGGTCCAATAAAAGTACTCCTATCATCAACTAAAGTAGCATCAGTACTAGCTGAAGAATCATTAGCATTTTGATGACTCTTATTCTTTTCTTCATCTGTCCTTATCGTACTCTCTTCTTTTGGTATGACAAGTGCTAAGAAAGCCAACTCCCTTTCTGGTGTTACAGCCGAATGTTTAGTCGTGATCATTTCTTGAAAAAGGTTTTGAAGTTGAGAAGCAACTAGAAATTACACAACCACAAAAAGAACAAAAAGAAAATTGAGTTCAAAAATCAATTCAAAAATGATTACGAAAAAAAAACGAGGGAAGATAGCTCACATTGTTTAGATCGAGCTACTTCTGGTTTTGATACTACTCTACCACCTACCCTTTTCCATTCTTTCTCAGGTTCATCATCTACTTCTGCTAACTCTTGAGCATACTCTGGAAACCTTAATAAGACTTCCCTTAACTCTCTTACAGAGAAGAAATATTGTAGGAGCGAACTGGATATGAATAACGTTGGTCAGATTAGTAGGTTTACGATTCGAACTACAAGAGATAGAATGGTCTTACTTCAAGTAACATGTACTGGCAACGAACGAAATAAAATAGTAAGTGTGAGTAGATTTTGAATTAAAGATGTTAGATCAAAAAATGAAGATACTTACTTTCCAATATTATTTAAACCAGCTGGAAGATCATAATTAGTCATAGTCGGAGGACTATAAGGTACGACATCCATAATAGGTAAATTATTTGAACCTAAAAAAAAGAAAAGAAAGTCCAAACGATAAGATAGATTAAGCTTAAAAGGTCTTAAATCTTTATTTTGTTCTGCAAAACAAAGTGAATAATAAGAGATTTTTCTTCTTCACCATTTTCTTCAATTTCTTGGAATAAAAGTTTATTCTTAATTAATTCACTATTACGATGTTTTGCAATAGTTTCAATGGCTTGTTTTAAAACTTTTTTTTGTCCTGGTTGATCGCTAATCTACAACCACACACACACATAAACACAACACTCAAGGTTCAAAAAATAGGAGGAGGAAGAGAGAGAGAGAGAGAGAATTACTAACAGCGACCATGTAAGCTACCCAAAGAAATTCATCATCTGTCTCAGGTACAACATCACCTAAAGTCGAATAAGCTTTTTCTAAATCCATTTCATTTTTCATTCCAATACCAGATCCAGATAATTCATTTGATAATGTTGAGGTTGAATCTAACAACGCTCTTAAAAGTTGATTAGAAGGATTTGCAAATACTAAATTTTTTAGCGCATTATGCCTGCAAAAATAAAGAGAAGATATATAAGTATGACAAACTTCAGATGATTTTCCTTAATGAATTGAATTTGTTTTGAAAGTGAAAAAATAAAATAAAAAATCGAGACTTTACAATTGAACTTTGGTATTCATATCTTGATCTGCTAATTCTAATTTTTGATTGAATCCAGTTGCGATTAATTCTTCATTTTCAAGATCTAATTGATTTTCAGGTCCACAAATCAAATTCCAACTTTCTTTAGTTTCTGAAATCCTATTTTTTTATCATCACAAACCAAAAAAATAAAAAATAAAATCAACAAAAGTAAACAAAAAAAATCAATCCAAAAATCAATAAAAAATACTGTACCCTATGGCACCTTTACTAAGCAAATATCTTACGAATTTATCAAGAATTTGATTATCTGGATCAAGTTGATAAATATCTAAGATAGATTGAAAAAATAAATATTGATAAGTTGGATAAATTGAAGATTGTAATTTATAACTATAAATTAAAACTTCTTCATCAGTTTCTGGTATTAATCCTAATCTTTGATAAGCTTCTACTGCTGGATGGACCCCATTAATCCTTTTCCAATTTGTTGGTATCTTGGTTCTAGGAACTAAAAAAAAAGGATGGATTTATTCAGTTTTTTTCCCTCCCTGGTTTGGGAGAAGAGAGAAGGGAAGAAATGGAAATCGCTTACTATTATCTCCTCCTAACATTTCTAGTATGTATTCGCTTGCTGGTTTAAGCGTTAGTGGGACTTGATAACTTGTTTTGTAAGACTCTGATACATGAGCTATATATATATATCACATCAAACACCAAGAAAATAAATCTTCATCAGCGATTTTGCTTCATTTTATGTTGATGAAGTGAAAAAGATGAGCAGTAAGAAAACAAACGATGTTTGAGTTTTAAATATCTCAAGAAGACTGATACTTCAATTAAAGCTCTGACCCATTTAGCTCTCGTCTTTCTACCTTCATCAGTTCTAACATTTAAAGAAGGTAATTTTAGTATAGGTCTACCATCACTTCCTTCTCTTCTTTCAGCTCTTAAACATGACCAAATCTTTTGTCTATTAAATTGAAATATAAATCAGTTTTGGGTCAAAAAAAAAATAAAGAGAAAAAAAAGGTTTACGAAATTGGTGTCCACGGCATTCTTACTGATATTGATTTTCCATCTAATGGTAATGGTGATAGTTTTCCTTCTATTAATGCATTTTGTATCACGCTTTTTTCATTATAATGGTGTTTTATTTTTATTTTATTTTTTGAGGCCGCAATACAATTCAATTGACAAAACAAAAGCAAAGAGATTAGTAATGAAAACCTTTGAGGATAGTTGACTTTTTTAAGTCATGATATTTCATATGATAGAAAGAATAAGCAAAACGAACATGAAAACAGTATGCCAAGCTTTATAAACAGCTTGTTCAGGAGTTAATTTTTCAGCATTACTATTATTTTGATGATTTGTATTAGTAACTCTAGCTTGTTGAGTTAAAGCATCAGCTATAACTTTAGGAAAAATAGAATCAATAGAATTTTGTAAAGGTGAAATTATAATAGTTTGATCACAATGTATACATTTACATAAATCCCAACCTAATTTTTTTTCTTTTAATAAAATTTCATCTGAATTGTCAAAGATTGAAATTGGGTCTAATTTGGTTTGACCAGTTTCAATTAAATTTTTAAAAATTTCAAAGAAATGAATTCCATTTGATTTTGGTTTAATTTGGATACCTATCTCTTGATCTATAATTGCAGGTGGTGATTGATTTCTAGTTTGACATAAATTCATTAAAGGTTCATGATTTTGATTTTGATTGATGATGATAATTAACCATTTCCATTCAATTGGACAAAAGATTGAAAGGTGATCAGGTTTGATTGAATTAATTTCATTTAAAGATAAAGTAGGATATTTTATATCTTGATCTAATAATTCCTTTTGAATGGTTTCTTTTGGTAAATTTTCCCATGAAGTTCCTTTTATATTATTTAAATCGTAAATGTATAATTGATGTGGCCAGATGGATGATATCAAATTTGGAACGGTTTGTACTGGTGGGTTTGATTTGATGGTGATTGTTGGGTTTATTCTATAATTTGATTCGTTCGATTGATAATCTGGTGGTGGTGGTGGTGGTGGTCTTGAGCTCATCTTTATTTAAATATAATATAATCTAAAATATCAATTTCTATCAGTTCAAGTAGTGCATTCATTCAAGGTCATTCGATTGGTTAATGTTCATCGATCCCATTACCGCCCTCACCAACATGTACATAGTAAATAGTCACAACCCGGCCTCGGCGACCGTTCCGGTAAATCACTCGAGTAGGATCCGGTGGACTTGTGGCCGGGGTCGGACTGGGCCAGAGACACTACTAATCTGGATAGAAAAGCAGTGTCTTTGGATTTTGGGGATGCTTTTCTTAGCTTTCAGTACTAGTGCTCTAAATTTTTGGATCATTCCCATTTTAAGAGTTCCCTAACACTTTGAGGGATTAAATTCACAAGGACAGTGTATTTTTTTTTAATTTTTTTTCCTTTTGGACAGTGTCAAAGTATAAGAAAAGAACTAGCAGTTTAGATAATCTCATGTCTAGTTCTGATGCTTGTATGTCTAAAATAGATTCCTAAAAATCTTTCGGATCATCTTCCCAAAAAACAATTGAATGAGATACTCATCAACCCTTTGGGCTTCAAGTCATACCCTCTCTTCTTGTTATGAGCTCAGGGAAGGTGGATCATTGAAAGTTCAGGTACACATGTCACACGTCCTACAGTACACTAGTCCGTAGGAGAGGTAGAGTTTTTACCTCTTTCCTCACGTTTCAATTTATCTACAAGCTTGGGATTCTCACAGACCTCACTCATTACCTAGTGCTTGTGTATGCTGATCATAACACTTCTTCATGTTTAGGAAAAGACTACATGGTTTCTACTCCATCTCTGTCAGGGAGTGGCTTCTGTTAGGCCACCACCTGGCTGGAAATCCAGTCTACACTTGGTACACCCAGGTGTAGACTACAGTTAAATGACCTCTGATGAGAGGTTTTGGGAGGACTGGTCTTTCTTAGACTAGGTTAGTTGGCAAGGAGAACTACAGTTGAGCACAACAACTGCCTAGCTCCAATCCCTGTATCTTTAAGCAGGTGCTCTTATTTCTGCTTATAGGTTATTTATCTTTGCCTTTGTGAGTCTTCACTGACAAAGGGTTTTCGAGAAACTAAGGTTTACCAACCTGGCTATTGACCTCTGGTTACCCACACCTATAACCCTTTGCACTATTGAGCAGATGACTTTATTGTAAGTATCCTCAAATAGGTACTATTGGGTTGTTTTAGAAATGCTCCACTAGCTTTGGAACACTGATGAGATTGATAATGGTACTGATAAGTGTGTGAAACACCTTCCCAGCTCTCAAGGAAAAACTCTGACCTATACTCAGCTACAGTAAACAGGAATGTGAGTCGAGGTCTAAGGGGTTTCTCTTTCCAAAGAATTAGTTATTATTAATTACCTGATGAGATTGATAATGGTACTGATAAGCAAAACACCTTCCCAGCTCTCAAGAAAAAAGTCTGACCTAACGACACGGATGAATAGATGTGAGAGTTAAAGAAGATACAATGAGGGAGATTTTAGAGTTGCTGTATCTACCTATACTCAGGTACAGTAAACAGGAATAGAGCGCATGGAGGAATGTGAGTCGAGGTCTAAGGGGCTGGAATTAGGAGAGGTGATACATGTTCAGGTTCGCTGCTTTGGATAACACATTTGAGGAAGAAAGAGAGAATATGAAATGGGTATGTACTTTCTCTTTCCAAAGACGTGGAAAGAGAAAATACATAGATAGGACGAGCTTATATACCTCCATTTTGCTGTATTCCTTTTTCTGATTGGGTTAATGGTTGGGACTGCTTGATTGAGCCGTTGATGAGGAATACATCCAATTGTCTTTCATACATGTGTACTCCTCTCTTTCACAAATACATCTTGTCTTCATGTGTACCTTTCTTTATTCTACTTAGTACTACGTTGTCACTTCCTTTCCTCTCTATTTAACATTGTCAATTGAACTCCAACATGTTTTAGGTGGTTGTGGTAAAAGGTGAGGAGAAGAAACCTTTCTAAGCAGAGAAAGGGGTTTATATACCCTTCAGCCTGCCTTTTCCCTCACTAATGTGCTATGGCTCAAGTTGTGGTTACCTCATGTTACTATCTTGCCATTTGGTTCAACTTGTGATTACTGTTACAGTTCTTATTGCAAGGCTTTTGTTAAAAGTCCTTGTTATAAAAATAAAATGTTTATGGCTCTTGATACATAGCCTGAGATGTACTTGGTACAAGTGTATCCTTGATACACTTGTTCTTTGTTACATGTATTTATTGTTACATTGATAATTACATGTGTACATGTCTTGTTACACTTTGTACTCGCCTATGTACACTTCCTGTTATTCTTGTAAGTAATTACATATTTCACTCTATTACTATATTTAATTATTTCATTGACAGTCTGTGGGACTGTTGAGCAGGCCTCAAGGCTGACAATCTCCCTTAGAGGCTCTTTGGCTCCTGAGGTACGTTTTCCTCTGTTGTGAGTCATTCCCATGACTCACCACTGCTCTTCCACCGTCATGGCAGGGGTGGATTGACTTGGAGGTCAAGAGAAAAATGGTCAGTCTGATGGAGACTTCTCTTCCTGGGGTTTCAAAAAAACTATGGAGAGCTTTTTGTGTTCTTTAACACTGAGGGACTGCAGCTGTGAGGAGTAGGATATGTGTACGTTGTGTACAGCATCAGTCTCCTGTCAAAAGAAGAAGGCTGCTTTTTTTTTCTTCTTCTTCTTGCTCCTTCTAGCCTTAGGATTAGAGAGGTGGATACACACAGACTAGGTCCCTCAGCTCAGGTCTCCTCTTCCTCTGATGGAAGTGCGCGTACCCGTTCTGCCTTGAAGGCACACCATCTATTTTCCTATCAGCATCTGTTTCCCTGCTCATGTTCTCTTTTACCCATTTCTATTTTATAACAATTCCCTGTTAAGGTCATCTGCTCAATCCTTACCTACTTGAATGATTTCTCATCTTTCCAAAGTACACTTTTTTTNTTTTCAAATTATCAGTTAGTCAAGTTCACTTCTCCTCCATCTCACTCTATTTTGATCTTATCATTGAATTGTCTTTTCGGTCTTGCTTTTTTGGCTTACATTTCATTTCTTTATAACATAACATTTTTTTTTTGAGGAGGAGGACAATTTTGGAGATGATTTCTTCGTTATTGAGTGCTTTCTTTTGTAATTCAATCTTACCATTAGAAAAGGTTCTTGATAAATCACGCCAGACTTGAAATACTTGTCTACTCACGCCTCATCTTCTCACCATTTTTTTTTTTCTCATGTTACTTAAATCCCCCCGTCCGTAGGCATCAGGTCAACTGTGTCTGTGGAGGATACCCAATATATTGTAGAAGTTCAGGATCTTACGATAAACTCTTTGTTTTCAAACTGTTTTTTTTTTTTCAAGAAATTTATAACAGCTTTTCTTCTGGGGAGCTTTTGTGATTTTGTTCCCTCCAGTTACTTAATCCTTTTGACTTTCACAAGCTTATTCTTACAAGAGTTATTGATTTAATCATCAGATTTTTTTTTTTTCATATGGAAATTACCAACTATCAAGTTTTGGGTCAGAAAAATATGTGGGTCTAATCAGTTGGGTTGTAGTCCTTCTTAGTCATTTAGCGTACTTTACACTAAACGGAAGATCAGGAACTCGATTTTTTTTTTCTCTTTTTCTAAGAAAAGATACATATGAAGAGCGTAGGAATAAATGTGTCACTTTTAAACAAACATTGAAACAACTTGATCAGATATAAATAAATCAGTCTACATACATTTTGTAATAAGTCAAAAAAAAAAAAGTATCAAATCAAGTGATCTTTAAGCAGCTCCAGAACGATTCATATGGAAGACTTTACGGGTGCACCAAAATATAGTATATTACAACACCAAACGTAAATATTGACTTTAAGGCAGCTCACATCATTTCAATGATCAAGATTTTCTTCTTTTTTTTTTTTTTGAGGATTTACCCGCAATTAAACCGTAAACAACTTGTTAGTCGGCTATATATATATACAAATAGATGCACAACAAACCATTTGTTACTGTAATTCACCTTTTTCCTATTTTTTTAGTGGAAAGTCTTTTCTCCACCGCTTATCTTGCCGGTAAGTAGCCA
>AWVX01014868.1:0-11667 GCA_000500245.1 Cronartium ribicola 11-2
GGGATGCCGCCATGCGGGTATTGGCTTTCCTACTTTCGACGAAGGATGTGTGCTTGAGGATGGGGGGGAAGGAAGAGATCACAGGCTTCACTGATGCGGTTTGGGCAGAGGACTTAGTAGATAGGAAGAGTACAACAGGGTTTGTATTCAAATTAGGACTAGGAGCGATTACGTGGAATTCGAAGAAGCAGAAGTCAGTTGCACTCTCCTCAACAGAGGTGGAATATGTGGGCATGTCTGAGGCCTGCAAGGAAGGGTTATGAGTGGTGCGCTTACTGCAGGAATTGAAGATTGGAGCTGATGGTGCCATGAAGATTTTTGTGGATAATGAAGGAGCAGAGGCATTGTCAAAGAATTCATCTCACCATTCATGTTCTAAACACATTCATAATTGTTATCACTTTGTTCGACAATGCGTCAAGAATGGGGAGGTCACAGCTCATCATGTATCAACAAAGGACATGGTAGCCGATGTCTTAACAAAACCTATGTCAAAAGTTCTTCATCATCGCCAAATGGACTTACTTAATGTGACTTGAAAAGTTTTTTTTATCTCTCTGTCATCAGCTGGTTTCATTTGGATTTTTCCCTAGCATGGGGGGGTGTTGCGGTCTGTACAGATTCAAATCCAAATGTGTACTGAGTCTTATTTTCCATCTAGAATAGCCTTGTACTGAGAACAGCCAGATCCACATGTAACCCCTGGGAACACATCGTGGGATGCTTTTCCTCACTGCTTCCCATTACGCTTTCCCAGGTATGGCTTCCTCTTTCTTTCCTCATCACTCTCACTGGTGTTTCTATTATCTCCGAGACTTACTAGATAATACAAACTCACTGCTTCCCATTACGCTTTCCCAGCTCACTTCCCCACAATTCCCCACTGCATTATAATTAACTCTCATCATCCTTTGGAGCCAGGTAAGCACAATCATTTATTCTCACATCACATATTGTTTCCCCCCATCACTCTCTATACTTGTATATTCCTTTGGAGGGAATTTGAGACTAATTAACTCTCATTATCCTTCGGAGCCAGACTTTAAAGCAATTCAGTTACATACCTTGGTTCTAGAACTTGCAAGTCCACCTCTGTGGCACAGAGTCCTCGAATTTTCCCCCAAATCCCTCCTTTAGTACTTTCCATTAGTGAGGACTATTAGTCCTTTACACATATTTGCATTGTATGGAGCCATGCTAGGCAACATAGCATGCCTACATGTGATGCTATAGACCAATTCATGAGGCACTACCTTGGGAAATTGGCCTATTGCATTGCGTCTGGACATGCTATGTCACACAGCCTGTCTCTATGTGATGCAAACATGTTGGTGGTGTGTGTTTGAAGGCCATGAAAAAAAGTGGATTTCTGTCCCTTCAAAGGATGTCACCTGAAGCTCAAACCATCAGAAAATGGGCGCAAACTGGCCCAAAGCTTATTGAGAGCTGCTTGGGCGAAGACCCTCCTGGTCCAGTCCCCAGGGTGCCTGCAAAAGCTTGAGCCCTGTCAGTGGTAGCTTCTGTAAGACTAGCTACCTGAACAAGGTGTGGGAGTGAAGGGTACTGTAGACCCAATATTACAAACTATGTCAGTAGTACTGGGAATCCCCCAAGTACTGACTGCAGTTAGTTGACCTCAAGGATGAGGATTTGGAGGACTGGGTCTGGGAATTGTAATCTTTACTCAGGGATCAGAGTTACAGTTAGGCACTAGTAACACTCCACTCTGATCCTTCTTTTACAATCCAGGGTGCTCTTTTCCTGCTTGGTTAATTCTTTAGCTCTAACCCTTGTGAGGCCTCACAGACAAGGGTATTAACATGCAAGGTCTACCAACCTGTAGGTGGACCCCCTATAAACTAATACCTGAAGCACTGTTGCACTATTGAGAAAACTGAGATATAAGAAGATATACTTTGAGCTGAAGTCAATGCAACCTGGGGTATCAGGTTGACAAGTCAGTATGCTCAAAAAACAAATCTGGCTATGTAGCCAAGGTAGATAACTAGATGAGCTGTAGGACAAACCTGGCCGAGTGGCACAGGGATCAGGTAATTGAGAGAGAAAGGTTTTATAGAGGTCATTAGATTCTTTTTCTGATCATATCAAAAACTATACAATGGGTCATACCTGGGGTATCAGGTTGACAAATCAGTATGCTCAAAAAAAAAATCTGGCTATGTAGCCAAGGTAGTTATAACTAGATGAGCTGTAGGAAGAACCTGGCCAAGTGGCACAGAGATCAGAGAATTGAGAGAGAAAGGATTTATAGAGGTAATTATTGAACAAAGAAAAGAAAAATTGTAAATGTTATAAGTATTGTGTGTTGGCGTAGTAAAAAGGTGAGAGTGAAGAACTTACAGATTCTTTTTCCAATGAAGAAAAAGGATCTGAAGTTTTTTACAAAAGGTAAATTATTTATATCTTCTCGAGCCACATGTGGCTCATTCCCAAAAGACATTATCGCTCAAGCCACTGAAATGGCTTATTCCCAAAAAGAGAAGCTTATAAAACTCTTGAGTCACTGAAACAACTCATTCCTGAAAAGAGAAAAATATAAAACTCTCAAGTCATATGACTTTTTCCCAAAGAGTCAGATACCAAACACTCTCACTTAAAACACCTTCATGCACACACATCCAAAAAGTCAGATATCAAAACTATTTACTCGAAACCCTTCATGCACACACACTTTTACAGTCTTACTCCAAATTGAGATGATTGAAAAACACTGAAAGATGCTTTTGGTAGTCTCTTCAACTAATTTAGAGTAAAAATTGAAATTCTTCATGACTGTCTTTAAAACATGATGTGTTGCTGAATTTTCCTATACTAGTTTGTAGCCTAAAGGCCTTGACCAAAATGACTATAGTAATGCCTATAATATAACAACACAAATAACTTTTTTACAAGTATCCTCAATGATGTACTAGTGATGCTGTTTAGGTCGTAGTGGTAAAAGGTTGGGGAGAGGGACCAACTCCTGGCCTGAGGGGAGGGTTTATATACCCTTTTCTCAGGCTTGTCCCTCACTACTAGGCTAATGGCCTACTTGTGGTTGCTTGGGTTTCCAAGACAACCCTTGGTTAGCTTGTGGTTGAGTACTTATTACAGTGTTGTGTATCCCTTCCTGTCATAAGTACATACCTAGGGCTCTTGAAACTTCACCTGAGTTGTAATTAATAATTATTACTTATTTGTACATATATTTATTGTGGTTTACTCTTATGATTACATATGTAACTTTGTTAGTACTATATGTAATCTTTATGTTACACTTGTATTTACATGTGTATTATTACAATGCTATCTGTAATTGGTATTTGACAATCTATGGGACTGCTGAGCAGTCCTCAGGGCTGACAAGCCTGGTGTAGGTCTTACCCTTAGAAGTGGCCAAGTTTCTTGAGCCAAGGCTGGGTAAAAGCCTTGGGTGAGGCCCACTTTGATGCCTATTCTTACTTCCAGCATATTTGCATGGCATGTAGGCATGCTACGTACATGCAATGCTATAGACCAATTTCCAAGGTTGATCCCTAGAAAACTTCCTTTACTGCCTGTACTGAGAGTTGAAGATGTTTAGCAGAGAGATTTTTCCACCCCATACTGAACCATCACCTTGAAAAGAACCCCCTGAACCTCAGAGGAAAGGGCTTGGGTTTGATAAGTTCTTGATTGTACTCTGAATTCAGAATCTCCAAAAATAACCTCCTTCTTCAAGTTGATAAGTTTCTTTAAATCTTGAGTCTCAAGCATGACAGGCCAGGTCTCGATTACACAGCCTTTACGCTCAATCTCTTGCTGATAGATGAGGCTGTGTAGCCCAACCTGATATCTCAAATTTGATAGTTACTGGCCTCTTGAGCTCAAATATTCAATGATCAAGCAAAGGGAGCTTGGTGGGTGCTCCTGTGAGTACAGTTAGGAATGGTGCAAGACTGCTATTTCAGAAATCTCAAACCATTGAGGGATGGTCGAGATCTAAGGCTCTGAATGGATAGTAAGCTGAAATTTCGAATTTCAGTTCAACTGTCATGCAAGACAATGCATCTAATGATCAAGTCCCTTGTTTGCTCCCCTCAAGCGTTTTCAGGCAGGAAGAAGGAAGAGTTAGGTCAAGTTAGGATAGATGGGCGTCAAGGAATTGGAACTTTGGGCGTGGTTTAGCAATTCCCTATGAATATCCTCATCTTTGAATCAGGTTGAGCCTAATTGGACCATGGACAGAATAGGACATGCCCAAATTATCTCGCGAATGCTCGTCACGTTCCCTTCCCTACCTAGTCAGGAAGGACTTAGTTAAGTTCATCCAATTATATAGTTCCAGAGGTTCCTCCTACCTGTATTTGACTCACTTACATATATATTTTTGGAAGAAGAATGAGCTCATGTGACGATGTATGCCGCTGTTGATATACAGCCTTTTTAGGCAGGTTGAGATGACTGTCGTTCTGACACTGGCAATAATCCGGTCACTGTAAAGTCCATGCGGTACTGCTGCAGTCCATCAAGGGAGCCCGGAAAGGCAAGAAAAGGCATCGGTAATGGAGCTACTGTAAGGAAGGCGTGTTGGTGTTGTGAGCAGCCGCTACGCTATGTGTAGAACTTGAGTAATTTAGTCAGGTATAGTTGTTTTGGTTGTGGCCGAGTCGCATTGCATTGGGGTTACAGTAAGTAATACACTTGGCTGGAGAGGCTGGAGCCGCACGGGGATTCACTCGATCTCCCACAGGCTGCAAAGAGTCAAGCAAGGGAACAAAGACAACCGCAAGCAAAGCAAGAAACACTCCGGAGTAGCTGAGAATACTTGCGAAGAAAACACGAATGGTGCAAGCTGGTCCAAGGTAGATAGAGTAGGATAGAGTTTGAGTGACATGACACACAGTACATAGACCACCGCTGCCTGCGCATGTGGGTGCCTTGAGTGCGAGGTAAACACTGAAAATTGGCAGATAGATTGGGATCTGATTGAATTTAGCTTTGTTTGTTCACCTTGCACCACATTTTCGATTTACGTGGTGATTTATACTCTGTAAGTACTTTAAGTCAGCACACCAGCCAATAACAGCGTCAAGAGGAGTACAGCTATGCCTTGCTTTGAGTTCAGTCTACTGTAGTGAGCTGTCCAAGCCGGTGCTGCCTGGTGATGCTCACGTTCTCGAATTGTGATCCAGAAGATCGTGATGATGTATCTATCCAATCTATCAACTCATGTACAATAACTTATCGTGGCTCATTCATCAGCAGTATAAGTTTGTTATCCCTCCGATCGCTGTTACAAGTAGCGTCCCTGCAAAATGCATGAAGAGGCTGGGAAAGGCCGGCGTGAGCTAGTGCGGGATCGAAACACCCTCGTGCGCCGGCCCTTGGGGCTCTGTGATCCACCGGGTTCGGCAAGCCAGCAAGGGAGCAGGCAGAATGGGAGAGAGAGGCGGTGATGATACATAGAAGATGGACACCAGTGACCGGTGCCCCGTTGACGGTGTGGGTTGTGCCGGGATGAAGGTGTGTTGATGTTGGGTTTTTTCCAGCTTGGATATGATGACGGTGAGATGTAAGTTGGTTAGGTGAAAGGTGCGCTGGTTGAACGGCCGGTCCCCCAGATGATGGAGATCGCTCTAAAAAACTCCCCTCTAGAGCCACGCGGGGGTGGAGGGACCCAGTGAAGATGCGCTAAAAGAAAATCTCCATTATTGACACCGAGTCTGGATCACGATTAGCTGTAGGTACAATTTATACTTTAACAGCCAGTCTCTGGCAGCTGGCCTATCAAACCCAGACCGAATCTCTTCTCCATACGCGCTGAGCGTGCTTGCCCCGTTCCTCTGGAGATCACTTTTCATAAGCAAACAGTTTATTTATCATCCACACACCCGATTTTCTCGACCTTGAGCCTGGTCGATCACACCCTGCTGTATCCGTTTGTCAGTTTTTTGAGCAGCAGAAATCGTCGGAGGTGACACTCATCTCTTTCCTCCTCCTTACTCTTACCCTGTTGTGGGGAGCATACGGCCCATTCCCAATAGCTTCTTGTTATTTAGGACTTTCTTCTGACCGGCTTGAAATCATCCCGCACGAAAAAGGTTTGCTTTCCCCTTGAACTGTGCTACCTCGTTCTTCAGCACGTGCTCTGATCAACCGGAATCTGCCATTTTCATGACACCGCCAGAACTCGCTTTCGGTTCACGTCACTTGAAGTCCCGCTTCGACTAACCCTGCACGTTACCTCTCGTTCTACGGAGCTTTATCACGTATTCGTCCTTTGGCTCACCCGGAATTGACCAAATCATTTTCTTCGCCTGGAGGTTTTGTTCTTCTTTTTCTTGCCGTCACTCAGAGTGACGTCCTGCTACCAGGTTCAAGATCCACGACGTCAGAGCATCTCGTTATACTCCCGATCTCAAAAAGCTTGCGAAGCCTATCCTGTGGTTCCAGTCCTTCTTCTCCTCCTCCTAAAAAATTTCTCGCATCGAGCATTCGACCACGAGGCGGGCTCAATTCCCTACATTAGTTGTGTTCGCGTAAGACTTTCATAGATCTTGCTGTGTATGATAAATCAACTCATAAGAAAATGTTTATTCTAACCGCGAAAGCGAGCTTTGTTGCTCTCCGTCGCCTCAATCACCCGAGTCTCGAAGTCGGAACGAAACGCTCATATCGGCTTGGGTTTGAAGGTCTAAAACGGCAAATAGATTTTGGAATTCAAGATTAATAAGAATTCCAACGCGACCAGTCGTCCCGATTTAAAGTAAATGGCAGTTATCAACTTTGGTCCAATATTTCCTTAAACTCGTCCATCCCATACGCATTATACCGCCCCGAAGCGCGGTTGCGACAACCAAGTGTTCTCCAGCCAGTGGAGTGAAGTTGTCCAATCCCATCATCCCGACTGCCTTAGACTGTGACTCGGAACGTGAATCCAAGTCTCGAGATCCCACTCTCATTCTTTATATAATTTCATATTTATTATATGTATACATATACACCCTTCAGATTGAATGATCGAACATCAACTAACATTCCTTTTTTCATCCCCAGATCCATCTACTGTGTCCTTAGCCCGGTTATTTATTCTCTCGTGCAGGCTGATTCGGTTGCCAGTCCGCTACGAACTAAATCAGCACTCGATCAGCGAGCTTTCTCGCGGAACGATAGCGCATGGCTTCGCGTGGTCATTCAGGACACATAAAAAACAGCTCAAGCCCAAATGTCGTGAGTTTGAACGCTACAAAAGCCCCTTCCGTCTCAGCGGCTAAGCCCCGGTTCAGGTCACGCACTGGATGTTGGTAAGTGATTTGTAATCAGTCTCATCACGATGGCCACAATGGCAGGATTAGTGTCCTATAGCCAACACAATGGCCCTTGGCTTGCATTCTCTTCAGGACTTGTCGTCGACGCAAAGTGAAATGCGACGAAAGAGGCCGCAACCCTGAGACGGTTGCGTACGGTGGTCCACTTCAAACTGCATCCGGCTGCAAAAGATGCGAAGACAGCGGTAGGCCTTGTCACGGTTATGGCGCGCAAGCTCCTAACAGACCATTGTTGAACCCCTATGTAGCCCCCTGTAACACCGGTGAACTGGCAAATGGACCAACATCTTTTTACTCTTTTAATCACAATACTCAAGAACACCCTGCTAGCGCCACGTTACCATGCTTTTCCAATTATCTGCCCACATCCGATCCAACATCCGTAATGTCCGAACTAGCTCACTGGGGTAGGTCTTCAGGCTCCCCTAAGAGTGGCGAGCATCACCCTGGACCGGAATCACACAGCCCACACTTGGACCCCACCTCTTCAAGTGCTCCCGCTGCCCAACTCCTCGCTTCAGCATCCGCAACGCTTCATCCGGTCCAAGCATCATTGATCACGCCACCGCTTGATTTGAGACGTTACTCTGTTCCTAGCTATCCTACTTGGCACAGTTCAACCCAGGAACGCCATCAGCCTAGTCAATATTCTAACACCACAGCCTTCAGAAATTCGTGCTATCTTCCGAATGTAAACTTGAACGCTGGCGTCTTTTTCCAACAAGATGGATCTATCAGAGATTCTATGCCGGCAAGTTCGGTCAGCATCATCAACCCCGACAACCCACCACTCTCTCAGTCCAACTTGTCCAACATGTCCTTCCACAATGCGCGAACCTTTGATCCGAATGCACGACCTAATACCCACAGCGCAAATCGCTCGCATTTAATCGAGTTCGGGAGACCTCATACCTCTAGTGGGGTTAGTCTACCTCATAACAATCACAATCAACAGACGCAGGCCAGCAGCTATCGAAGCCCGATATTTCCACATCACGAAGTCGTCGGCGGCATTCCTGAAGTACCTTACAATCCTTCTCTCTCTCCCACGATGACGAACTGTAGCGAATTAGGAAGAAACGGTTGGGCAGATTCGATCTGCGGTAACATGGTGCATTCGAAAGTACCCGGGCAGTCTTTAAATATGATCGGCCCTCCGCATCCTGGTTATCATTCTCCTGCGATCAGTAAGGTATTGTCGCCTGTACTTCACAAGACGAGCGCTGGCGAGAGTCCGGGGTACATAAAACCAATTTCCGGCACCGAAATTCCGAATTCTTCTACTGCCAAGGGTCGGTACGACTCTTTTTCGTCTTCGACTGAGCTACAGCCTGATTCCAATTCCAACACCACATCAGGCGAGCCAGACCTCCTCCAACCGACTTCCAGGGGCTCTTTTCAAGATCAAAGCGCGACGATAGAGTATATATCTAGCATATCTAACAGCCAAAACGGCGGTCATGTAGATATGCAAAGACGTCTAAGTTCTTCCATCGAGTGTGAGGGAGGATCACGTTATCCCTTGCACTCTCAAACTTATGTTGGCTCATTTGAGTCGGACATGACGGGGGCGGTGCCTGACCGCAAAGCGTCTTCTTCTTCCTCGACTTCGTCGATTTCTACTTTCGAAAACGGTTCCTCTCCTCACGTATCGCTCTCTAGACGTTTATCAACCAACCAGGCGTGTTCTCCTTCCAATCTCTCGTCTGCTTCTTCTCCAGGTTCGACCACTCAAATAAATCAACATCATATATCATCGTCGAATCAGCACCCAATTGGTCAGCACTCGCCTTCAATGAATGTATTTGAAGTGTTGCAGCACACAAATCACGCTCCTTGGAATGCACTCGACGCATCCACCGTTCAGAACCCTAGGGACCACGAGTTTTCAATGAACGCTAACGAGATCACTTCTGAAAATGTCAAAACAGAACTTATCGACGACGAAAGCCCCATATCCACGGCCAACTCCACATTCTCTTGCACCGGGAAAAGTCGGTGTCAGTATACATGGTTTAAATTTCCCTATTGACCATCTTATCTTGAAGACACGACTTCTGACGTACTATACATTTTCCTACCTTTGTTGATGGCCAGACAACTCTCACGGATCACCAACGAACACTCACTCTCATAGAATGATTGATGAACTGGGGACTCCGTTTCCTATCGTGTACAAGTTTCCAGCTCAAGATAGTTCCCTGACTCTAGTTGATCCGTCCCAACACTTTTCCACCGAATCCTTAAAATAAGCCGGCTAATCCAAACCAGTTCCAAGCCGTTTGAATCTTCAGCCGCCAGTTGAACGCATGATGCTCGACAGGTGATAGGCAAACATTTCAAATCCAATGGTCGCGGCCAATATGCGTCTTGTCATTCTTATCCGAATTCTTCACGTATCATCATGCCTTTAATATTTCAGATGTGAACCAACCGGAGGCCTCTCCTGCAGCCTCAGGTACAAATGTCGCATCTCTCAAAACCTCTAAACTTCTTTGTTTCTTCGACCCAAAACCTCCATAAAATATATTTACTTGTTTAACTGGGGACTGAGCGATTGTAGTGTAGCTTGGAACCTCTGTATCTGGCGTACACTCCACTTCGAGCACTCGACTTTAACTATTTGGTGTATGTATTCGTGAATAGTAAATTCGTAACTATATATCCTACTCACTCTTTGAAGATGTTGTTTCATTGCCGACTTCGTAATATATCCTTGAATTAAGCTCAACTAAGCCCCCTTCCGTAAAGAGTCTCCTCTCTGGCTCTGGAAAGAGGGGCTTACAACTCATCTCGTGCTCTTGGTGTGAAGAAAACATACATGGGTCCATTTTCGCGAGTCCCACTTATGAACTTTGTGCCCTCCAAAATGAGAGTTGTAGCTATCCTTCAGCTATCTTAGAATATGGATCAGGTACACTACACCGCCCAACACTTCCTCCTTGGACTACTTGTCTCTTTTTGGCATAAGGACAAGGTGTACTACTCTGGCCAACACGTTTCCTAATAATTCCTCATTCCCTTTTGGTATAAGGGGCAACCTAGCTCACTTGACTAGACACTTAGTCACGACGACTTTCCCCCTCTGGCGTAAAAGGAAGCCTTGTCCATTTAACAAACCACGAGGCGCATCAAGAGTTTCACCTACGCTGGTCTGGACATGTTTAGGGGTTTGCCTTTTCATTTTCTGCTTTTCTTTTATTCTGTTTCATTCCATACCTTGCCTGAATGTGGCTACAGACTGTGTGCGGTTCTCGAGAAGATTTTACATGACTGAGGAGTATAAATACCCAAGCTTGGGTGCGATGCTTATTGTTTTTCTCATCTCATCATTACGCTTTCATTTTTCTTGTCTCACCTCGTACCTCTGCCACTGAGCAGGTACTGTCACCTTTTGCGTCTCCCTCGAACCACGTGCTGTTTAGCACTGACTATACGTCAACAGCCTTCGAGCAGCTCTAACCCTTTAGTAGCTACACCTTCCGGCATGCAAACTTGACAAATCCCCTTGCTGAGCGTACAATTCCGCTCCCAGCATGGGACTTGCGTGAAATGTCTATTTTTTGGCGTGAGATTTTTTATCCAAAACCTCTACATTTTATTCCTCATCTTCTCACAAGTAGGGTTCATAAGTATCCTAAAGTGGGTGGAATGGTGAGAATGAGAAGGAATAGAATGCAGAGGTTTTTGGTGGAAAAACCCTGATTGATCTCACGCCAAAAAATAAATAAATTACCATTGCGCATAAGTCCCTTGTGTTAGAGTTTTCTGAGTGAAACACTACAGTGATGTCACGTAATTTTACTTCCCTGTCACACCATGGAATGTACAAGTACATACAATGTTAATCTCACTGAACTAAACCTAATCTTGATTTTCATCAAGATACTGACAGACACAATCCACCCTGAAGAGATCTCTTTTCCTCATCAATCATTTTATTCTAAAACCTCATTTTGTTTGACCAGGTGAGAGATCCTTCGAGGTGTGGTTAGTACCAGAAGTCGTGGTGCTCAAATCACCACTTCCTGCTTGTCTGTCAGGTTAGGGCCCAGTGCTACCAGCACACGAACTAGCTACTCACTACTACTCTCGAACAATCTCCGAACGATGAAGCCCACAGGTGCATGGATATTGATCCTCAATCAACACCACTACCACCTTCACCCACCTCATTAGATTCTCCCACTTACACAGAGTCTGAGACCAACTCCGAGACTCCCTCATCACGCAATGAGATCTCAATACGAATAGGCATCATGAGTAGTCTCACAGGTCGAAACACTGACAAAGCTACACATACATCTTCGACACCGACACCCACCCTCCCAAACTACAGCAATGTCACAACCCTGAA
>AWVX01014952.1:0-11031 GCA_000500245.1 Cronartium ribicola 11-2
TTAAGCCCACCATGATTTTTCCAGATTTTTCCAGGCACATGAAACAAGGTAATTCATTGCAGAAGTCCCAAATTGCATGAAACCCCATTTTTCCTCTAGGAATAAGTGAAAATATTTGTAGTGTGAGCAGCTGACAAAATGGCTGGCAAGCTGGGGGTCACAGCCAACCATCTATTGTTTTTTGGAATGATCACTCATCAAATAAATAACTAAAGTAAAGCAAAAATTTATAAAATCTACATGCACCCATAGTGCTCATTGGTTTTTTTGTTGCTTGTAGAATGAATGTTCCCAAAAAAAAAAATGCAGAGCTGTCCCTCAGTCTCAGCATCACGGCCTACTCTTTGGCTATGCAAACCAATGAAAACTGCGGATGCACGTAGAATTGGCAGAAAAGTACTGATGTTCAGATGCTTTTGCCACTAGCAACCATACCTTGCCATTGATAGCTTGAGTCTGCTTCAATCACATAGACATCAGAAACCAAACTGAACTAAGTCCTCTTTCTGACTAGGTAGGAAACATAACAAGTGTTGTGGAAAGCACTAAAATTTGCAGAATTATACATATATATAAGCCTATTAAGCTTATCTCTGACAACTCACTTAGAATGAAAGTCAAATTGCAACTTCTTTATTATTTACAAATACAAACAATATCCTATTTTATAATTATAGCTCTAATGATAATTGTATATATATATATATGAATCACTCAACCCTACTCAATTCAAATGCTCACCAAGGCATAGCCCTACCTTCTTTCATTTCTAAAATTACTTGAATAATAATATTGTATTATATTATTTTAAAATATTTACAAACTCACATCTATTACACAGCATGTCCGTGAAGGTCACTCCCAACAGGGAGACTAACTTGTTTGACTTTTTTTTGAATTTTGTGTCTCATAGAAGTGCTGTGCAAAACCACTGAGTCATGACCCAGCACAGGTGGCATACACCTTCCAAGAGCTTGGGCCTTCAAATTTGGTGTGCATAGAAAAATGAAACACAGTCAAGGTGATGCTACCCTCCCCCATCAGGAGTGAACTTCATGGACATGGTGACAAAGGTATATATTTGATAACAAGTGCATAACTAGATAACAAGTAAATAATCACATCAAAATATAATTTGAATATATACAAAGGAATAAATATATACAAAATTAAAACAAAGAGAAAGAGGAATTTTCATCAAGAAAAACACTAATTACACCATATCAATGATGTCACTTAGTATAAAATGAGAAAACAATAAAGACTATACAGACCTGTTTTGATAAAATAACTAAAACTAAATAAAAAATTGATATATGTCAATGAAAAAAAACTCATATAAGATGAATAAAAGAATCAAATAGAAGGACTTACATCAGTAATCAAATGCTGAGACCTAACAACTGTACCTAGGTCAATATAAATGAACAAAAGGCAAAAAACAAAAAACATTCAGTATATAATTAACAAGACATCAAACATAATTAAATAGTCATAAAAATGAAATACAATATGGGTGATAAAGACATTATAGGGAATAGACTTACATTAGAGATCAAAGCTGAGATATTTCAATCAATCCAAAGCTGAGATGGTCCAATTGATGCTGAGATCTAGAAGAAATAAAAATAAAAAATAAACCAAAAATAAACCAAAAATAAAAATAAAAATAAAATAGAGGTCAGTAAACAATCAGATGGTAAAGAAGAGAAGCAAGTGAGGAAAAGAAGGTACCTGAGAAAGTCAAGATCAGGTGTATTGTAAAAAATGAAAGTTGATCATTAAAGAGTTGAATTTTGATGAGATGAAGGTGTAGATTGATTGGAGATGGTAAGGTGAGGTGTGTTTTATAGTTTTGTCAGAGATGGTTGAGGTTAAAGGTGGTGGTTAAAGTTGGTTGGGGTTAAAAGCTACAAGAGTGCATGGGTAAATTTACACATAGTACACTTAAATTACATGATACATACATACAACTTACACATATTAAAAATCACAGTACACCTCAAATCACAAGAGGAAGTAAAAGTAAAGGTGGGGATTTAAACACAGGATAATGGGCAGGAGGAAATCAGAACCATATTCTCTATCCACTACACTACAGAGACTTGGAAAAGAAAGTCATGTATACAAATAAGTTATGTGGGTGGAATTTTTGTTTTTGGGGGGTTTCTCATGCTTTAACTTGTTGTACAAGCTTGTAAGGGTTGTGCCCTCATTTATAAAAGGGTCCATACCCTCTCTTTTTTCCAATTTTTGTTGTAGGTGGAGGATATATAAGCAGAGGGACTTCTGGCATGGACAAAGGGGATCATCACATATTAGTATAAAGAAATTTAGCCACCCTTTCTTCTTTCAAAGTCTTAACCCTTATTAGAGAAATTAAGGGATTTACTCTTATTATTGATAGTATTCACTATTAGAGTCTCTTGCCCCTTATAACTAATTTTTTATAGGAGACAAGGCCTATTCACTTGGGTGACTTTGATACTTTATTTGATATTTATTCATCTTTGGATCTTCTATTCAAGAGTCAACAATTAATCTAAAATGATATAAGTCATTTGGGGTCTTGAGAATTACTTTCATAGGTTGGTTTAATGCCAGGATTAGTTGGATGCTGATTATCACAAACCTATAGTTATCAATCAAATTATTAGTCCTACAGCAACTCTTATATTTAATCTAGCTCTTATTGGTTGGGGATGCTTGTCTGCTTAGCTTCCTCAGTGGTAAATCCATTAAATCCATTATTCAATAGTTTCTAGTTGTTATTTTAAAGCCCCTTAGATATCAAGAGTACTATTCACCCTACAAATTCTTTTGAACTTGATTCAAAGCAAAATCCCCTTATTCCTAAATAGCTATGAAAACCTCAATTTTGTCAATATTACCTTATATCTCAATTCTAAACACTTCCAACAATAGTGTCACTATTTTTGTCAACCCTGAGGACTGCTGGACTGCTGTGCAGTCCCACAGGCTTTCACAAGGTAAGAATCTCAGTACAAGCATGAGAGTAACATTGTAAAATAGTAGTAAGTACATATCAATATTTAGTAATAACATCTCAGACTCAGTATCAAGAGTCACACATGTAGACAGAGTAATAATACATGACATGGAACAGGCATCACACATAAGCATTTTACCCCTATTTCAACCCCTTGTTTCAAATACAACTCCTCTAGAGAGGGAAGGAGCTGGGTCTAGACTATATAAGGTCCCCTCCCAGCTCCTGGACTTAGTTCCCTTTCCTCACCTTTTACCACCAACACCTAAATTGAATAACAGCACACATTGAGGATTATCCCTAAAAGGAAATCTACTCAATAGTGCATTGTTCTTAAGGTGAAAGTAAAAAGGGTCAAACAATAGAGGACTTGAAGTCCTCCATCCTTGCATACTTCAAGTAGCCTCTTGGACTTCTGGAGATTTCCAAGAGTTAAAGGAAAAACTACCCAGAGAAATTATTGCCTGTTAGGCTATGGACTTGTGTATAGTCTGGAGTGACCCTTCTTAAATAAAAGGGAGCCTCTTTAATCTCCTAAGCCAGAGCCACTATAAACCATCTTCCTCAGACACAGATATTGGTAGGCATCTAGCTTTGAAACTCTCTCTTTAGAGGTCAACTAAGTGGAGTCTACACTTGGGGTTACCAGTGTAGACTTGACAACAGAAGTCATGACTGGATTGAAGACCTTAATTGGCTCTTATTTTCTATTTTGTAGACAGGAGGTGAGCATCAAAGAAGCTCACCCCTGAAAATTTTCTTTTGTATAATATTGCTTTATTAAAACCCCTTTCATTATCATTTCTGTCTGTTGAAGCCCAGCTTAATTTTTTTAGAGTAGGCTGGTTAAATCCATATTGGTTTATTAGTCTTATAGTCTAGTTGACCTTGTAACCCTTTCAGTCTCTGCTAGATTTTATCTAGAGATCCCACAGTGTCAGCAAGGGACTTACCTGAAATGTGTGAGTTTGGGTGGGAGAGAAGGAAAATCATACATGGACTTTCTGGAAGATCTAAAGGATTAGGCTAGCCATCAAAGCTCCCTGCCACAGCAGCTAAGGTAAGATGTTCTACAAGCATCATCTGACAAGCATTTCAGCCCACATGATAGGCCTGTCCTTTCCACTGGCTCAGAGTACTTTCCCCCAGGTACCAAACCCAACCTAGGGACTGCATTGTACCCAGACAGTCCCTTCAAGGCAGATGACCACATCCTCCATCCCCTCATCCCTTTTTTAAGTCATTCCACCCACCTCCTCCCATACTACTGCATTTATTCAGGCTCGAAGCCATGGCAGGCTCTGCATATCTCTAGCTCACCAAAGAACATGTCTGCATATCTCCCAGCCAACCCATACCATCATGACACAGCTGACCCAATCCTTTAGCCTGACCAACTTTCCTACCACTCCCCTGCCTTCCTTCACCCTTTGATAGATCCCCCTGAGAGTTAGACAGTTTTTTTTCAAAAACAAAGTTTTATAGTGTGTTATTTCTTCTATAAGAGAGAAACAACACTCTGGCTAGAAAGAAAGCCTACAACTATTTAAACAACTGAGTTGGGTCACACTGAAAATAGCATTCTGTTGGGTAGTGTTTGAGAGGCCAGATAGAAAAAACAGTAAGAGAGGAAGAAAGAATTCAAGGAGACAAAAATTCAGAGAGATATATGGAGAGATCAGGCATTCCACTGGGTGCTAAGCAAAAGTGGGTTTCTGCTTCATGTTGTTGAGCTAGAGGGGTCAGTCCTGCAATACCAGGTAAGGCTGGTCAGGCTTTGGTGGCGCAGGATGATGTTCATGAGTGGGCTTGGCAGGCCTGTTTTAGTTTTGAGTGGGGTGTGAGACAGCAGATTCGGACCCCTTAGTAATGTTCAGTTGGCATAGGCTACTCCTGGATCCTCAGGGAGAAAGAAAGATGTTCCCAAAGAAAGTGATAAGGAAAGGGGAGAATTAAGAGGAGACTGAGATTTGTGGTAGGTATTGAATTGCATATTGGCCTGCTATGCCACCTAGCATGTCTCCATGTGATGCAACTATGTTGGTGGTGGGAGAAAAGGAGGTAAGATGGGGAGGTAAGGAGGAAAAAAGAGAGGAGAGGTGGTGGAGTCTGTTAAGGAACATTCTGGAATCTGGCTGCAGGTGGGTTTGGTGGCGGCCATTGAACTTGTTGGGTGCAGTGGAAGCGGCAGGTAGGCTGCAGGCATGGTCAGCATGTAGTGCAGCATGTGTAAAATCTTCAAGCAGGGGAGTTCTTAAATTAGTTTTTGGTGTATACCTCTGTGATTTTTAGAAGTTAGGAGGTGATGTTCAGTTGTTTCTGGTTGGATTGAAGATTTTCAGTCTGCCAACTCAATAGCTTTTATCCTGTGAAGGTAGGAGCTTATAGGGTGTGTTTCTTTCATAACTGCTGTTGTGATATATCAGCATTAGTTTCAAGGCCTTCAGTCAACCTCATGATGGTATCTCATTTTTATTTTTACGGCAAGACTTTAATTAACCTTTACCCATCTTCATCATTAGTTAATCTTGGTAACAGTATCCCAGGTTCTGCCGTCGACAGCCTGAAGGACACTGATGTATGGGAATAAGAGCGTGCTCTTGCTAATGGGAATAAGCTACATGCTTGAATTGGGAATAAGCGGCTTGAGCTTGAAAGGTTTGAACTGGAATAAGCCAGCGTGTCTGTGCTTGTGTTGTGTGACACTGGAATAGGTGGCTTGTGCCTGCGTGATCTGTGCACTGGTCTTTTGGTTGAAATCTTTCTCTTATATATATATCAGGGATATCAGGCCATCTCATGATTCTTTCCTCATCAGAAAGAATTTGTAAGTGGCCGCCTTGTTATGTCAAATTATATTTTCTCACTAAAACCTCTAACTACATTTATCTGTTACAGTATCTTTATTTTACTTTACATCCTTGTTCCGGTCCCTGTTGCATGTGCACAGGTAGTTTATATCTTTCTCTTCAAAGAGTCCTTCTCAGGCACTGTGCCTGTTGAGACAATCTGTGCTGACGCCTGATACCCCAGGCCGTTTCCCAACTATTATATATATATAGTGTCTCGAAATCTCACAACTGCCCATTGGCCAAGGATTCAGGCCTGGGAAGTTTGGCAAATGCATTGTGCATTTCAGCTGGGCAAAGGTCCTTCTTGGGCAGCAGAGAGAGTGAGGTGCTCTTGCTTGTACTTTAGCTTGATCTGTTGGCCAAGGGCAGCAAGGATGATGGGTAAGGCACACCCCTAGGTGGCAGGGTTGAGTTTAGTTGCAGCTTTAGCTGCCATGTCTGCACAAAGGTACATTCAAGAGCTTGGTGGTGGCTACAAAATCAGCCAACTCTTGAGGAGATCTATCAAAGGGTGAAGGCAAGCAGGGGAGCAGTGCAAAAGTCTATGTAAGATTTTTCTGCTCTCCCACCCAAACTCACACATTGCAACTAAGTCCCTTGTTGAGGCTTTTCAGGTTTCCCACACTACAACACGCTTCCTTTGGGGCCCAATGTTTTCAGGAGCTTGGGAGTTGATTCCTCCTGCAGATCTCTGGAAAATAACCATAGGAGATTCAGACCTTGCCATCTTTGGAGGATCTCAGTGCAATCTCCAGGGGATATTTGTGTTTTCCAAAGCTCCTGGGGACCTTTTCCCAATATCTGTCAGAGCTCCAGGCCCACCTGAAGCTCCAAAAGAGCTTTGTTGTAGCTCCCACATATGTTTGCGGCAACCAAATCTTTGACACAACTTTTTTATTGAAAAATTGGCCTCCCCTGCATTTTTTCACCCAGCTGGTTATTCTCTACTCAGGTTTGACCGACTTGGTCCCTTGAAATCAAACATATCTGATTTTCAATTGTTCATGTTTGATATGTGTGTGGTCATGATTGGTCCTTTGCAACCAAGAATGGTTGCTGAGGATTGTTTGACTGAGCAGGTGAAGGATAGGACAGGACCAAACTATGTTTGATTGAAACCACCCACTTGGCCATAGCAAGATGATTTCTCTGGCTTATCTACCCTCCTCTATAGTGTGTGTAAAGGAGGAATGATGACTCCCCCTTGCTCCCCTACCCTTCTCTTCAGTGTGCATAGAGAAGAGGCCAGAGGGAGGCTTTGTGATTGTCCCCTGCTTCCTCCATTGGCTCCCGGGAGGTACTTATACCTAATTGTCCAAACTACACCAGTGCTATTGTGGTGTGTGGTGGTTACATGGCACAATTGTTCCTGTCTTTTTTATGGTGCGGGTGGGTTTAAGTCCTTGCTAGCTACACTTTTTGGCCCAGCTGGTGGATCTAAAAAGATCCATGAAAAGTCAGCTGAATCTCCGGCAAAGGTTTTTCAAACCTCCAGAAAAGGTCTGGAGTCCGAGAATCCCCTGAGGAGGAAATGACTCCCACAGTCACCCGGAGCTTTTTGCTCATAGGCAACCGGATCTTCTCAGGAGATCCGGGAGGTGATTTTTAAAATATTTTGGCCGAGGCAAACCTTTCTGTAGTGTAGGTAAAACATTGCTAACAAAGAAATTTATGGGCCCTGTCTGACCAATTATAGTGGTACCTTGTTGCCTACAGTTATTGGTGTTTATCATAACCACCAAAATTTTACATGCAGCTTACCAATCAACTTTGATAAGCAAAGAAGGCTTGACCGTACTCTAGAAATTGACTTGTGCATCTCTATTAAAGTATGTTAACACCTTCCATAAACTTTGGTGTCATAATTTGTGGTATCAGAAACACTATTTGCTATATACCATAGCATTGGGTGTTATTCATAACCAATTGCCTTATGGCAAAGCATAGGATTGTATAATTTTTAGTACAGAAGTCCTGAGTTGGGATTGTGTGGAAGAGATTTGGGTTGGTGTGGACTGCATGAACTCTCTACATAGGGCAGCATGTGGCTTCACATCTTTCCTATGATGTATGTCATCTACAGATGCCCTAATGTATGCTTCTAACAATACTATCACTATTTCAAACTAAAATCGCAGTTGGCAAAATAAACTTTGTACGGCTTTCTGTTGTAGAAAAAATGTGAACATTTAAATCTGGGATTTATCCAATGCATTCTTCTGAGCTGAAGGATTCGATCTGAGAAAAATGATACAAAGCTGTCCTGTACACGTCCTCGCGGGTGATTTCGGTATTGGGGTAGCAGTGTCCGGCGCGTCACAGACTTGTGATCTGGTACCGCATGACCAAATTCTTCCGCCGAGACGTTCACATAATGAGCATCATTGTTGCCGCAGTGTTGTAACAAAGTTTTATACTATAGGGACACCGTTCAGTTGCAATGTCGCTTTACGGGGGCAATGCATGAACAAAAAATCGGTATTGAACAGTTTACTACTTGCAATCTCCCACTGGTCTTTCTTCATTCCCAAGCTTCCAACTGACCAAGCTCACTCACACGTCTATCTCTTAATTTACCTTTCCTATTAGAATCTAATCCCCAGAAGTCTTTTCTCAACAAATCCGCTACGTATTCAGCAATCGCTAAGGACGAAGTCAACCCCGGAGATTCGATGCCCAAGAGGTTGACAAATCCGTGATCAGATTGATTTATGAAAAAGTCTTCGAGCGAATCGTCTGTCGATTGGAGAGGATCGTGACCAAGTATTACTCTGTTTATGAAATTCTGCTCTTCATCTAGTCCCTTGAGTTTAGGTCTGATACCAGAGTCTGTTTAAAGAGACATAGTGCATGGGATTTCAACGTCCGATTTTGAAGGCAAGATACAGCCTCTTTGGCGGTTGCATTTATAGTGTGGTGTGACGAGGAAGGAGAGGAACTCAACAGTCAGAAGTAAAATATTCAGGCTCGACTTGGGGTAAGTAAGACCGAACAGAGGCGCAAATCGCATCCAACCGGCTATCGTTCGGTGTCAAATGAGCTTCCCAAAAGTCTTGAACCTCTTCCCCTACCATTCGCTGGTTTGTTTGCTGATCCCCATGACGAAATGAACCCCTAACATTGGCAATCGTCCTGGTCTTCAGCCATTCAACATCTGGTCCAAATTTTATTTTGTGGTTCAGATCTAGTGTCAGATGGGTTCCTAAGCCGGCAAAGCCCTTCTGATCGGAGCGAAAACTTGGGGTGGGGTAGATCAAGTGTCTGACTGATTGCACGCCTCGCTTTGAAGCGTACGAATAGTAGTTCCCTTTGCAAAAACTGAGCCGCAACTGACGAGATTGGTCGAATATAATTTGGTTATACATGTTGTGGGCGCTATGAAAACGGTGCTCAGTATCAGGTGGCTTTGCAACGATGGGTTGATAGAAGTACGAAGGCCGACTCACTTCAATCCAGCACAGTTGATCACGCATTTCGCCAGGACGCTATGGGCCTCGTCTACCCCGTGTTGGCTCGTTGTGTTTGTTTGCACAATCCAACCAGACTTGGATTCTGCCTCATCGATTCGAACTACATTAGTCCCTAATACCATCTCACCATTCTCACTCTCGACGATCAAGCTTTCTAATGCAGTCATAAGGGAGTGGGAGTCTACAATGCCAGTCTCGGGACTTAGTAAGCAGGCCGCAATTTCGTGATTGAGATCGGGCTCAAGATTGAGCGCTTGGGATCGATTCAAGAATTCTATGGGGAGTATAGGTGAGGTTCCATTTGCATCGCCGGTAGGAACTTGGCGTCCGAGGTCAGGGTTGGCGTTGATTGTCTGAGCCTTGTGATAAAGCGACTTCAAGTATTCTACTTCGGGTAGAGATTTGGAGATAATGAGTTTCCCAACCTTTTGATGGGGAATAGAATGGTTTCTGCAAAAATCGTAGAGTAGATGTCGACCTCGAAGACAAAGTCTTGTTTTCAAAGAGTTCAGAGGGTAGTAGAGGCCCTTCGAGTCCAGTTTCACAATGTTGGCAGGGATGATGGTGGCGATTATGTACAGTACAGTCCAAATACATCATGAACCAATCTTATCGATGGATCAACTTATTCGCGTCTTCGTTTCAGGTTCAGAAAAGAATGCTGATCGCTTTACACACCGCATGGATCACCTCGCTGTTTCGAGAGCTAGTCAGGGCGTCGCTCGTCCATCCGAGACATGGTTAAAGATTGGTTGGATATCCCATTTGATGAAGTATATCGCATTTCAGTTAGAATTGTCAAAAAGAATCGTCTGTGTAGTGAATCACCTTGTTTCTTCGCCTGCTTTACTATGACTGTGAAACACAGTATCAGCCGGAATCAACATCACGCTTTTCAGTTATCAAGATGTGGAACCCCCAGGTGTCGGTTCGTTCATTCAATGAGTAAAAAAGATTGCTGACCGCTCTACTAGATAGGTCGATTTATGCGGAAAATGACGTGTAAGGTAGTGCGTAATGCTTAATCCTACCACCCCACCACCTATGACGAGGTGATCTATGGCGACCTAGGGAGCCGTTACCCCAAAAATCGCTTTGACTAGTCAGCGTTTACGACCGGATGGCTCCTGTCGATCCCCCCCTATTGGCTTTGAACTAGCCGAGACGGAGGGTGAGGTTACTTACCTCAGGAGAAGTCTTGACAAACCTTTGGCGTAAAGTAGACAATGTAAGATGTGACATCTTATCGGGTGACTAAATATAAAGAGCTCCACATCAGTTGAACCAGATGGACTTGCAAATTGTGAGTGAGGTTTATGGGCCTGCGAGGACTTGAAAGTACTCGAACTCTTTCGAGTATTTATACACCACGGGGGCACTTTTTGGCAAAAGACGGTCCTAAAAGGGTCAATTATAGGACCGTTGCCAAAATGATCCAGAATCATCACAGCCCCGATGTAAGTACAATGGACCTGAGCGGAGGGTGGAGGGTAAAACCTCAAACTCTCGTTTCCACATTGCACAGACTCCTGTACACCACCGCACCCAACCCGCACTCGACTCTCTCCCCTTCACCACTTGCACTGCCCTTCACCGATCGCACCGCCCTACACCAGTCGTTCCGCCCTACAGCAGTCGTTCCGCCCTTGGGGATCGATGTTGACGATCGTTACCAGGGATTTGGAATCACCTACGTATA
>AWVX01015065.1:0-11810 GCA_000500245.1 Cronartium ribicola 11-2
CGACATGGAATGTGAATCCACTCCACGTGGGCGTCACCTCGGGTGTCACAAACTTACATATTAGGTGCTTTCGACGTGGCAAGTCATGTTGGCCCGACCGGCTCGAAATTTCTCTCACATTGACCAGCGGTCCACCAAAGGGCCTCCCGGGGTGTAGGCGTAACTTTTTTTACACCCCCTCTCTGTACACAATCGGGAGGTCCCAAGTTCATATTTGTAGTATATGAAAATGTGCCCGATGTGACGTCATGCGAAAGTCTACAAGAATCAAAATTCATGACATAGATCAAACATTTGTATAATAGACAGTCCTTAAACTTATCGTTTCCTCTCAGCTTTCCATTTCTGTGAAGGAACCGAGTTGAAAGAAAATCGAATAGGGACTAAATCAGTAATAGGCTATCTGGCATCAAAGCAAACAAAAAGACAAAAAACTGACCCAGACTTTAGCGCCCGTCTTTATTCCTGCATTGAGCTTCTCCGACCTATCCTTCTCATCTTGCTCCTCAATCAAATCATTTCGATCAAGTTTATCGTACCAACTCAAATCTCTACCACTTGGTAAGACCTTTTTCTTTTGAGAACTTCCATGTTTAAGAAATTTGGAACCGTTACCCATCAAGGCTTTCTTCAGTTCTAGTTCACGTTCGGCTCTCTGCAGCGTACGCAGTCTAGCAAGGCGAGATTTCAGAGTGCTCATCAATCGGTTCATGTGCGCCTGTATGTATTAGGTACAATTAGGGCTGAAAGGGCTCCAAAGAGCTATGAGTAAATGGTGCACTAACCTCAGTCTCTGATTTTTGTTTCTCAAGTTCATCCGACGTTTCCTCCGCCGACACTGCTTTTGATTTGCCCTTGATAGAAGATCTACCAGGAGACATTGATGTTGAGGGAAGGGATGAATCTCGTTGCGATCGTTCTTGTCGACTGGTCGAAGATCTCCTCTTGCTCATTTGAGTCTTCGAAAAGTCGCGAACTAAAGATATGATCAATCAGTTTGGTTTGGTCCATTTGTGAGCACCAAAAAAAAAGAAAAGATCACACGAAGAAAAACATCTGATTATAAGATTAACCTTCTTCGATAGAATCAACGAAAATTGTTTTTTTACGTCGTGGAGGTGCAGCTACCTCATCTTCACCACCACTTCCATCCTCTTCCTTATTCGTGGATGCAATTGCTGAGGTGCCTTGTTGAATCAAGTTGAGGATCTTTTGTCGCATGGGATCTTCCTCGAATTCGTTCGTAGGAATCGCATTTACCATCGAGCCCAATTGTTCTTTGATTCTGTTGACTTTCTGGAAATACAATCTACAATCAGTTCATCAAAGTCCCGTTGTTGGTGAGTCTACTTGAGAAAAAATAAATAAATAAAATTGAAGATGAGTTAAGACCATCCGATGCTTACTTTTTCTTCTATTGCCCGACAAGTTTTCACGTAATTAAAATCTTGAGTCTTCAATAGCGTCACTAGATCCGTCTCTAAAGCTTTATTACCCCGACTCTTAACATGTACGCCTTTGTCGGTACTAGAGTTAATCATTTCAAAGTAAAATTCATCCGGATTCTTTAACGCAGCCTTCTCGCGCAGTTTCTTTATTCGATCTTGCTTTGAGTGATAATCTCTTGCACGCTTAACATAATCTTTATGTTTTTCGAGCAGACCGAGCCGTTGTCGATTTAACGGTTGGGATCTTTCCCGATGTTGCTTTTTTTGAATATCGAGCTTGTATCGAGCCATTTTGAGAGCGTGATGAGGATTTTTAATTAACTTCTAGTAGTGATACGGCAATAGTGAATTTCCCTAGACGAGAATTCAAAAATGAGGTTGCTTTGGAAGGCGAATGTGAGATGCTGACCAAATTTTTGTTGGAGATCTTTTGGTAGATGAATGTCACACTATAGTATGTCACACCTCTATCAGCCGACATCCTCCAGTGAGCAGTGTCATGAGAGTGTCATTCTCGGGGACAGGTACATTCTACGGTAGATTTTGCACTTCGCTCGACTCTCTCTTTCCTCGCTCACCTTGTCAAAATTTTCCGTCTTCACTAGTTTTTGGTAACTCATCCTCAGCTGTGATGGCCAAATCATTCCGTGCCAAGAAGACAGCTCACGCGAAGCCAACCAATAGCCTTAGATCCTCTATACTTGTTGCCCAACGCAAAGAGAAGCTATTGAAAAAGGAATTCGCTCAGAAACCGACATCTGCAAACGCATCAGATGACCTTAAAGAAGATCCGACGAGCCCAAATGCCTCACGGGTGAATGTTCCCAAAATAAGGCACTTTGAGCACGCGCCTACTATCTCTGTTTCCAAAAGCCGGGACGATTCAAATTTGATATTGGACCGGCTTCCGTTGGACAACGCATCACCGGTCGTCGAGTTTTCTGAGTCTCCTAAGCCGCCTTGTCAAAGGCTTGATGAGACAAGGTTCACATCAAAGAAAAATACCGAACACACAATCAACTTTCAACCTTCATCATCAGGATCAACTGCACTGACATCAGGATCACAACAGCGAGCGCTTGTCCATAAGAAAAATGATAAATCTCTTCAAAAAGAAACTCGTCCTAAAAAGTCTACATCAACATTACGTGCTCTAGAGAGTAAACCGAATGGTCTGGGATCTCATTCCTCACAACGTTCAAAGTCACCAATCAAAACTTTTAATCAAGTTAATCAATGGAAACAATGTTCAGAAGCTATTCCTGATTCTTATAAACGTACATCGACACTTATCAGTCAATTCCATACTATTGAAAAAATCTTGGCACGTACTACAAACCCAATAGAACGCAAGAAACTATTAAAAGAGCAATCAAAACTTGGTGGTTTAAATACTTATCAAGCTGCTTCTAGTTATGCAGGATCAAAGGAAAATGGTGGTGAGACTGGAAAATGGTGTGCAAAAGCTTTAGAAGAAATTTTTGAATGTAAGAAGAATGTAGGTTGGAAAATTGATTAATGTTTTTTGTTTTTTGTGATTTTGTGAATATATCTTTATGAATTTCTCATATATAAAAATATAAGATCGATCACTAATTAAAGAATTGTTCCAAGAGTTCATAGATTACATTATTAGACGTTGGTGCTATCTCAGGAACATCATATCAAAAGTTTCCTTGGATTCAAACCACTTCAATAGATTTAAATCCTCAAGATGAAGAGAAAGTTTTAAAGTACGATTTTTTAAAATTTCCGATTCCTGATTCAGACTCAAAGAAGTTTGATGTGATAGGACTAAGTTTAGTCTTGAACTTTGTGGGTGATTTAAAACAACGTAGTTAGTTCTCTTTTTTTTTTTTTTTTTCTCTCTGTTAAATCGCGTTCTAACCGTCACTTAGTATTCAAGAGCTCACAAATCCTCTGTTCTTTCCTATCAAACACAACATTCCAGGTGAAATAATTAAACATGCACACCTTTATCTCAAACCTTTTGGTTATTTATACATTGTATTACCTTTAGCATGTATAGAAAACTCTAGGTATCTGGACTCAGAACGTTTTACCAATATCCTTAACTCATTGGGTTTTGTACCTGTTAAACAACATAACTCTACTAAGCTTACCTTTTGGTTAAGTCAAAGGTCAGGCTCGAATGGTTACGGGATCGTTCAAAAGCATATAAAGTGGAATAAAGAAGAGATTCGGAAGGGAGCTAATCGTAATAATTTTTGTATCAAGGTTTAACTAACTACTTTAAGATTTCTTAGTATGTTTCTCAAATTCTTGTTTTTTATTCACAAGAATGTCTTTTTGCAATCACTGAGAGAGCTCATAGTTTAGGTCACTGGAGATGGTCACTTCAATAAAATGATATGGTATGACTGAGAATCACAGAGAGGAAAGTGAAGTGACATGAACACTTCTCATCACACTGGAGGGAGTAGGTCACCATTTTAATCTCAACTTGACTTGACGTCATCAGGATGGCGTCATGAGGTCCTGGTGATCATCAGACTTTATAAGATCTTCAATAAGCTTATTTGATTCCCAAATCCCGAGTTTTGGGGTTTCAGCTTGTACTCCACTTGACCATAATTCGGATCGGTCATCCCCATCAGCCACTCCTTGGTACCACACACACACACACACACACATAAGTACGTCATCATGTGCTAGGGTATAGTCGAGTGTGATACATAGACTACAAGTATGCTTACTTACCATCAGAGAGTTGCAGGACTGGGTGATCGAGGTCAAGTAAGAGAGATAAGCCGATGACGTATTATGATTATATATATCTATCTAGAATGGTGCTCTTGACCGCTCTCACTTTTTGTCTGTGTGGTCAGTGTCATTGACCCTGACTGCCTTCTTCATCACCAATCAAACAAACTCAGTTACAATATCTATCGCACGCCTAGAATTTAACCCTCATCCCCCATTTTATTCTTAATGTCTACCGCTTTCGCTCTTCAACCTCATTTGACTTCTAAATCTACACTTACTCGTTCTCATCAGAGTACCGGATCTAATGAACCTCATGGTCTTTCCAAGAGGAAAAAACCTCTGTTAATTAAACCTGAATACTTGGACTCAGTACCTCTCACTCACTTCTCTGCTAATAAGCATGACTATCAGAATCAAGCTTATGATTCAGTCCCTGGACCTCCTAGTCGAGTACTGGTTGAGGACTCACAAAGAAAGACTTCATCTCTCTTAGCTAACTACGGTAGCTTATCGTCTAGCTTAGTGGAAATGAGCGTATCGGACCCAAATCAATCACAACATACAACTAAGAATACCCGCAATGAATCTTTGAAAGTACCACTTTTACCTGGTGAAGCGGGTCGATTGGTATCGACTGAGAGTCATGGAAGTATTTCTAGTGAGTTTTTGGATTAGATGAATCTTCTTTTTTTTACCTTAAAAATCTCTCAAAAACCAGTTACTATACTGATTTGAGTCGATAATTTAGTCATCATCATTAAAGTGGATGGTAAGTGTGATTTTAAAATGATCATATTGGTTCAATCACCAATTTAGTTCTTCTTCTTTTTTTCACTTTGACACAGACGGTCCTTTTCGAGTTGGAAGGCATATAGGCGCTGACTTGACAATCAATAAACCTACGATCTCATCTTGGCATTGTAAACTATATGCGGTCAATTAATTCATTTAAATGATTCAATATTTTATTTTTGGATTTACAATGATTTCTTCCTTAGTCAGATTTTAGCTAATCATTTAATCAATATTTATTAGATCGAATGTGATACTGGCGAAAGATTGGTGTGTATTGAAGTGAGCAGCCCCCCCTAAGAAAAAATTACAAAAGCTTAGAATTCATATTATCTATCGAAATTAGGCTGATTGATCTTCTCTCGTTTGTAGGATACATCTACTAATGGAATTCGATATAATGGACAATTAGTTCATAAGAAGGCCGTAATACTTAATGATTCTGATACCATTGAACTTTCTGGAGAAAGTCAGTCTGGATATTTTTTTTTTCTTACAAAGTCTGACTCACTAATTCCCCCTTTTGTACCATTTAATTTGGAATAGAATTTACCTACTTTCATTCTTCACCACCAGGTCAATGGCAAGGAGTAAATTATACTCCAGGAGAAAATGATCAGAAGCATTTTCAATCGATTGTAAGTGAAACTTTCATTTATATAAACTTGCTTTGTTTCTCTGAATGATTAGTCAACTGATTGAGGCTCATTTTATGATACCTGATAGAAAATTGGACCATATAAGATCACAGAAAGAGTCTTAGGTTCAGGATTCTTTAGCGTTGTTCATCTAGCAATCGATACTTCTCATGCTAACAAGCAAATCGCTTGCAAGATTGTTCGTCGAAGAAAGTTAGCTAAAAAATCTTTAACTGAATTAGCTGAATTTCGTAAAGTACTTGCTCGTGAAGTCGAATTGAACGCAAGTTTAAATCATGTATGTTAATACTCTGACTCTGACTTACTTGCTGTTTCAATTTCTCTATTTCTATTACGTTCACCTTTTGAGACTAAGCTAACCCCTCGAAATTTCGTAGCCAAATATCAATCGAATCTTTGACCTTAAAGAAGACCCAGAGAAGATGTAAGTTTCTTGTATTGATGGAATCATTTTGAATCGGAATCTTCGAAACGAGAGTTTAATCGGGAAGGAACCTTGTAGATATCTCTTCCTCGAACTTGTGACTGGTGGTGATCTATTTGGGTTTGTTTGATTTTTTTTATCTTTTCCTTTAGTAAATCACTGAATTCTGAACCCACGGTCCTTGAAACTTACTTACTTACTTTTCAAACTTCTTCTTTTTTTTTTTTTTTTACATTTCTTTACAGTTATGTTGTACGTCACAGAAGAATCGGGGTACCGGAGTCACAGTTCATTATGTACCAGCTACTTCAAGCAGTAATTGTGAGTTCGAAAATTACTCTCTCAAAGCCTGTGATCCTAATTAGACTGATCAAAAGCTTTGATATTTTATTTTTCTTGGCTTCTAAAGTATATGCATGATGTCAAGCAGATCTCTCATCGGGGTAAGAGTTTTGCTTTGCTAAAGAGATAATCTGATTAAGACTTATAATCAAGTACCTATCCAATTCTCATATAGATATCAAGCCCGAGAATATCCTGCTCACTAGCGCAGGTCCGGAACCTAGAGTCTTACTGGCCGATTTTGGCGCGGCTCGATTGGCTGATAAAGCATTTTGTAGTATGCAAGGTACTATGTCCTACGCAGCACCGGTCAGTTTCTTGCCCGCTTCAAAATTTTTAAAAGCAGGCTAACTGAATAAAGACTACCCATTTTTATTCTTGTTAATAGGAAGTACTGACAGTTTATACGCGAACAGAAGGTAAAATCTAAAAAAGAACATTAAATAAACGCGGTTCTTTGCATAACTCTTGACTTGAATTGCTGGTACCCTACTTAATTTCACAGGGTACGATGGAAAGAAAGCTGATGTATGGTCACTTGGGATATGTCTTTACATGATGCTTTGGTCCGTATTCCATTCGAGATAGATAAAAGTACTTAGATAGACAACCTCAATTTTGAATAACTGACTCCAACTTCCTATAGTGGCTCACACCCTTTTGATACAGGCGCCCCAAGCTCGGGAAGGGAGGCTGTAGGAGATCAATTAAGAATTCATTTAAACTCTGATGAGGTAGGATTCGTGAAAACTGTACTCGGTCAAGATTGTCGAAGGAAGGCTTTCGCGAATTTGGCTCATAAGGAAGGTAAATCGTATGATTACTTTTGATTCAAATTCTAAATTAGAAACATTGACTAGAGTGATTTGAATGATTTAGTCAAATCATTATTAAGAAAAATCTTTGAACCTGATCCGAGGAAAAGATATTCAGCGGCAGAAGTCTTAAAAGATCATTGGATGACTGCTTCATTAGATTTACTTAAGAAGAAATATCAGGTGAAGGTACTGGATAATATTAAGGGGTAGAACTGATATCATCCTCATCTTCTTCTGGAACCTCTTTTTGGGATCTAATCAATCTCATCACTTCTATTTTTTTCAAAGAAGAAGAATGGTTTAGGGAAGCCTTAGTATTACCTAGTAGATAACTATCAAAGTATCGCTCGATATTTATGATTGAAATATAACATATATCATTAGTAAGAGAGGAAATATAACGCACAGCATGATCATAACTGAGTGATTGATAGTCAGCAATTTTCTTTTCTTTCTTTCTTTTTTTTTTCGATAATTCGCCGAGATGATATTCCAAGAGTGAGTGCTTTTTTGTTTTGTTTTGTTAAGACAAATACAAGTCCTGTTTGACTTCACATAATTTTAAATCAATCATAGCGATTGAGAAATTGAGGATCCAACCAAGAAAACGTTTTTCTCAAAATTATGCCATGGAGACAATTCATTCTTCAAGCCAAAGAGAAAAGCATCTTTAATCGAGGAAGTCCTCAAACGGTGACCATTAATCAAAGTAGAGAGTATCATCCATTTACTTTAGCCCTCATGTTGGAAGGTGTTGGAGCCTGTTGGAGCAGCTGGATGTCACGGCTTATTTACACTACACACTTCTTACACAAATGCACGTTTCTAGTTACAGTCTGTAGTGTGTGCTTGAATGCTTGTATGTACTATTCCGTACAGTCTCTCTAACCCACCTTCTGGCCCATCGTGATCGAATAAGGATCGAACGCTTGGGCTTGAATTTTTTTTGACATTTGACCTCACCAATCATCATCACCACCACCACCACCACCACCACCAACAGCAACAACAACAACAACTCACTCACTGTGTTCTATAACCATCTAACGTCCGTTCAGAGAATTATCCTCATTTCTGTTTCTCACACTCTCAATTTATACCCACCCGAAAACTGATCAACAAAAATTAAGACCGTGATGGTCCTGACTCGTGCATCCTCATCGCGTCTCGGAACTCCACTCGCCTCACCTCTACCCGATCCTGATAGACCTCTTAACCCCATCACGACGTCCAACACTCGACACGGTACCATTAGCGCTCGTGATCGAGTACTTGCTTTGCGCCGTCTGAGCGCTGACTCCGGTCTTCTCTTGTCTCCCACAACTAGCGCTTCGACCTCAGCCAGCTCACCGCCAAGTCCTACGTCTGGTTCAACCCTCGAACTCTCTTCTCAATTCTCGCTTATTCAATCTAGACTTGAGGCTGCTCAACCTCGATCTCCACCTAGCCCTTTGCCCCTCAAGATGCCAAATGTTGATACAAATTTTTTGGGAGGAAGTGATGAACGTCTCGTGACACCTAAACGTTCTAGTAAAACTACCAAAAAGGGATCGGCTAAGGTCAAGACGACACCTAAAGATTCCGAAAAGAATCTGATCGATTCAGATTTGAAACGAGTTGACCAATCTAATCTGGATATGCACTATGAAATTGATGATGACCATAATCGAAATTCGCCCGTCCTTCCATATGATCAAGAGCTTGATTTTATGGTTTTGGACGGTCCTATAGAACTTGAAACCAAACAAAATTCTTTAACCGATCAGGCCGTAGTCGAATCTGTTCCCGAATCTCGTCCGAAACAAGGCCCCCTTGGAATAATTCGAGACTTTCATCCGGAGCAGCTTACGGAGAAACTTACGCAGGATTGTCTTCCCGATCAGCCACCGTCTGAATGTGTGAAGCTATCTCATTCCGAAGAGCCTCAGTCTGAACCCACACCAGACTGTGTATTTGAAAGGAACTCGTCTGAAGTTGTGCAACCAAAGTGTGGCGTGGACCAAGCTCAATCTGAACTCGTTGAAGGCCAGCAGCAAGTTCAGTCGGAACTCGTGACAGGAATATCTGTGGACCTCAGCGAGTGTCAACCACTCACAATCAGCTGTCCACAGTCAACCCGAGAGGTTGCATCCGTCCAAGCCCTTCCCGAGTCTATCCAGCCAGCATCTCTAGAGTCAATCCAGTCTGATACCGTAGAACTCAAAGTAATCCGCTCCGGAGAAGAAATGGAAGAAGTGTGTGTCGAAACGATCCGGGTGGAAGAAGCTCAGGGATGCTGTCTAGAACAAAATTCGGTAGCCCAAGTCCAATCTGTGACGAAGGACACGCACTCTGCTCCGCAAACTCAAGATGTGGCCTCTACCGAGACTGGTTCAGAATCCGTTAAACGAACCTTGACGAACGAACCTGTCTCCATTGCAGAAGATGCCATGCACACTACTCAAGAAGAATCTCCGGAAGAGACCGGTCTAAACTCGACCTCATCGGATCCTATTGAAGAAAACCCAATAGCCGAACCTGAATCGATCTCGGAAGTCCCCGCCCCATCAACTCAGCAACAATCTCTCCTACCAGAACAAGACGAGCCAGCATCTGTTGAGCCAATTGGTGAAGAGCTTGACCCACACGAGCTAGTTCTTCAACCAATAAGCGTAGATCAAATCGAACCTGAGCAGCTTATAGGAGACTGTAACGAGCAAACCGCTACTGAGCCACTTGAAGGAACTACCCAGGAAAGATTCCAGCTCGAATTTAACGCCGAAAAGGCCATCAAGCAAATCGAAACTGAGCTTCCCGAACCAAGTTTTGATGATCACGGGTTACAGATCGAGCTCAATGTCAACCCAGCAGCGCAGACTGCACCTGAACTGGTCGTGGTTAAAAATCTGGATAAGGTCCTCGAAACCAGTGACCCGGTGCAGCCTGAGCCTAAGCCCATCCCAGTAGAACATACTGAGTCCAAATCGATCCCGATTGAAGATGAACCGATGGTTTTAGACTCACTGGAAGTTCCCACTCCCGCTTCTAAGCAACGCTCTCCATCGAAGAGTTGCCCTCCCAACCTCGAGACTTTCGAAGCACCTCCACCGGCAATGTTGTTATCAGCAATGGAGATGGCAGCGCCGATGGAGATCGAGGAAGAAGATGTGCAGATAGCTCAAAGTGATTCTGCAACGCTCGATGGTCAAACTGATCACACTACCTCTCCTCAGCTACCTTCGACGGAAGTAGAAGAAGAGGAAAGATCGGGACCGGTACTCGGTCGTCAGTCGCGAAGTCGGTCGAGCTTTAGTAGTACCATTGCTGGAGATACTGTTGCTGAAGAAGAACAAGAAGAAGAAGACGTTGAAGATGAAGCGAGTGATTCAGACGCAGAACTAGACGCGTTACTCAGTAAGGCCCGAGAGCGGTGTGGGAAAGGAACAGGAGGAGGGAATGCATTTGTGAACGGCTTAGACAAGATTACGTTTGAAGACGTTCCTGAGAACACAAAGTCAGTCTTACCCCTTTTTACACATTCCTGCTCCTGTTTTTTATTTATTTATTGAACTCGATTGCTGACTGACTTTTTGGGGTCTTGGTTACAGCTCCGTACAAGCTGGTCCTTTGGCTGCGCTCGTGCGTCCGTTGACACTAGATGCACTTACGCCACTCACCGGATCTTCATCATCTGTGGCTCAAATCACAAAGTCAGCACCAGGAGTGTTACCGAAGGACCGATTCGGGATGATGCCACCACCGATTAAAAAGAAGAGTGAAAAAGTTTCTAAGAAGGTGGGCTGGCATGAGCTTCCTCAACAGGAGATTACTCCAGAAGTGAAACGGGAGATTCAAGCAATGAGGTTAGTCTCTCTCTCTCTCTCTCTTTGGTGATCCTTTCGAAGGGTGAAGTGAACTGATTAGACGATTTGGTTTAAAAACAAACCAAAAATAGATTACATGGTACTCTAGATCCTAAGTGCTTTGTTAAAGGTGGAATTGAGAAAAGGTTAAAAGAACCTATACCAGATAGATTTCAATTCGGTCACATAATACCTTCAGGTCGATCATCTTCTACTGGAACAGAAGCTATACCTAAGAAACGTTCTTTGTAAGTTATTTTCTTTCTTTCTTTTTTCTTTCTATTTATGTTGTTTTGTAAGAAATAATACTAAAAAAAAACGAATTTGATTTGGATACGAAAAATCTTATAATGTATATTCTATTTTTTTGTTTGTTTGTAGTGTTGAAGCATTAGTAGCTGATGAAGAAGCAAAAGGTTGGACTAAAAAGAAATATGTGAATGAAGTTCAAATATCAGGTGCTAGTGGAGGTAAAGGTTTTTGGAAAAATTTAAAAAAGAAAAGGAAGAAAAATATGATTTAAAAAGAAAGTTGGGAGAGAGGTTTTTTTTTTTTTTCTTAGGGTAATAATGATGATGATTTGGTTTGTGTTTGTGTTTATAGAGTAGCAAGAAAAAGAACTTGATTAGGTCTTTTTTTTCAATTTTTTTTTTTGGTAGGGGAGAGAAAGGAGGAGGAGATGGTTTATAAGATTCTATGAATATTTCCTTTTTTTTTTTAAAATAAAATAGAATGGCAAGAAAGATAATTGTGTAATT